>JAOQGL010000158.1:0-13552 GCA_027564165.1 Gallinago nigripennis | reverse complement strand
TCCCTGTGACTGCAGGGGGGGCGGACTAGATGGCCTTTGAAGGTCCCTTCCGGCCCAGATGATTCTATGATTCTATAAAAAAGCTTTTCAGGAAAGCTCAAAAGAAACTGAACATGGCATTTGAAATACAGGAAGGTTAAAAAATGAACTGATCTTACTTTTTGAACAGAATCCCAGATTTATCTTGGCTCAGAACTCAAAAAAAAAGTAAAAAACACAACTGCATAAATTCCTCAAACTGTTTTAATTTCTTGTTCTTGTTGATAGCAGATGCATTTGAGTAGTTTTACACATTAGAGAAAACTTTAAATATAAAAATAGAGCTCTTTAAAGCTCATATGAAAGCTGAAAGGCAATCCAGTCAAATTCTACATAAGCCAAATGCAATGATCTCAGTGAAGAAAGTGCAGAGGTTAAGAGACCCCAGAGGTCCTGTCTCTTCCATACTGCAGGAACAGTTTTGGAAGTACACACCATGAACTTTGTATAGACCAGAACCTTTAGGCAGTCTGTACTCTCATGAATGCAGGGGAGTTGATGCCATAAAATTGTAAATAACCAAGGGTCTTGCACAGTGTACACAGTGGAAATTTAGGAGGTCAGCTGCTTAAGAACTGCTTAAGTGCTTCGCTTTATCAACATCTCCATGAGAAAGAACTTAATCAGTATAATTCCACTGCACACACAGTCTAAGGCAGATACACAGAATACCAGGATCTCAGGAAACAAAATTCCCACTGTCTGGATGGGTTTATTGAGGAAACATTTTCATACTTCATAAGAAAATTTTGCCAACCTTGACTTTGACTTTCATGACTCCCTTGTTACTTTGTTTTGTTAAAGGAAAATGAAACAAACCACAAAGTAATTAATATTTACAACCAAAGTTCCAGCATATCAAGCTTTTGGCCTAAAAATAGAGAGACAAAGCTTTTCTCACAATTGGAGTAGATTGGACTTGTTCTATCTATGCAGGTATTTGTGATAATAAAAAAGTACTTAAGCTTCACTATCCTGGTTTGCTGCATTACTTCCATGAAATTACAGCATTCTCATTTACAAAAGAACATTCAAAAACTTAAGTGCAAATCAGTTTCTCAAGGAATAAACATTTGCCATTTTCCAAAATCACTGCAGCAGTCATCATGGATCGAAAATAACTGGAAAATAAATGTAATCCTAACATTAATTTACTATTTCATTTTTTTAATAAAAAGTTAATTAGAGACAAGGCTTTATTTAGCCTTTGGCAGATGTCTTGTCTCTGAATTGCCACATATTCGAATACAAAACTTACCTCATGGTTTGAAACAAGATTAGTGAGCACCCAGGATACATTAGGGGGCGGCCCTCCAGTAGTACCACAGTACAATGTGATGTTCTTTCCTTCCACCACGGTGATGTTGTAATTGCTTAAGTTTGCTGAGGGCAAGTCTATGATACAGGCAAAAAACAAAACAAAACAAAAAACACACCCAAAAAAACCATCGCATGGATATATGTGTTTGCCAGAAATAGGTACCGCTCAATTTAATGGGAAATGTATAAATGCAATCAAACTCACTGCTTACTTAAAATTCACTGTGGTCAGTTATTGTTCAGGAAGGGAGTACAAACAGCATTGTTGGAGACGATATACAAATACAATTCTTAAGCTGCTACATAAATTTTTTTGGGCCTCCTTCATTTCACATCAAAAGGAAACATTCTAGGATGTGGAAATGCATTAAGCTAATTATAGAGGGGAAATGTTTCAGGTGGGCAAATAGCAGTTTCAGGTTTTAACTTAAAAAAAAAACCTCCATTTTTTAACACAGGAAATTTAATCTATCTCTGTTGCAGCAGTTGCAATGAAATCTCTATTTTCCAGGGACTAATTTACATTGTGGTATTCTCACTATACTACAGTTAACGTGAAAATCCCATTACCCCATGGTATCACATCAGAGATTGAAACCCTCCCTCTCATACAGAGAGCTCGTAGACAGCAAAGCAAAACCTAGATCTTCAAGTACAAAGTGCACAAGAGGCAACCAAAGCCCTGAACAGATCAAACCAGAGAGAAAGAACAGATGAGCAGATCAGCGACTGCACAGAGCTGCTATCCAGGGTGCTTCAGCAGACTTAGCTATTGCCCTCAAAAAAGAGGGAAAGAAGAAAAGCTGTGAGATGGTACCACTCACCAGTAAGTCAGCCTAGCTTTTGCAAGAGGCAGGACTCACCCACCATCTCACAAAGCTATAAACCACTTCATATCTCATTTTTCTCATTCTTCAGCGCCCAAAACAATGGGAACTTTCAAAGGAGTAACAGCACCAATATGCTGAGTGCTTCCAAAAACCCAACAAGTTCTAGACTACTTTGGAGCTAACCCTCCTCAAAAATATTGCCAGGAATGTCAGAAGACTTTAGCTATGCAAGACCTGACATCATACTTATTTGCATAGCAAATAATTACATAGCATGTTGAATACTCCTTCAGAGATACTGTACCATCATTTGGAACTTCTACAAATTGTAAGAATACTTACCCTCAGTTTGAAGCATTTCTCATCAACAATTCCAGGCAAGTTTGACTTGCAATTTATCCTGTCAAATAGCAGAACTTATTTGCTGTGCTGGATATGTATGTATGTAGTGGGGGACTGCAGGGATGGCTTTTGTGAGAAGAAACCAGAAGCTGCCCCCATCCATGACAGACTGAGCCACTTCTGGTTGGCTCCAAGACAGACCTGCCGCTGGCCAAAGCTGAGCCAAGCAGTGACAATGGTGATGCCTCTGTGATAGCATATTTAAGAAGAGGGTAAAAAATGCTGTGCAGCAGCTGTGAGAGAGAGGACTGAGAAAAAAATGTGAGAGAAACAACTATGCATACACCAAGATCAGTGAAGAAATAGGGGGAGGAGGTGCTCCAGGAGCCAGAGCAGAGATTCCCCTGCAGCCTGTGGTGAAGACTATGGCGATGTGTCTTGTCCTCTAGCCCCTCAAGGGGTAGAAGTTAGAAAAATTAGGAGTGAAGTTGAGCCTGGGAAGAAGGGAGGGATGGAGGGAAGGTGTTTTTCGTTTTGTTTCATTACTCGCTATCCTACTCTGTTACAATTAATTGGCAATAAATTAATTTCCCCAAGTAAAATCTATTTTGCCCATGACAGTAATTGGCAAATGATCTCCCTGTCCTTATCTCAGTCCATGAGCTTTTCATCATATGTTCTTCCTGTCCTGTTTATGGTGGGGGAGTGACAGAGCGGCTTGGTGGACACCTGATGGCCAGCTAAGGTCAACCCACCCCAATGTATTATCTTTTGATGACTTTTCCTTTCCTGAAAGAATGCTTCTCTTTCTCCCCCCTCTCTTTTTTTTTTTTTTTTTTTTTTAATTAGAGTATAGTAGTTTCATCATCTACTTGCAGGTTTAGCAGTTTAGCAAAGGGGTTTATTTTTTAAAAGTCCTGTACAGACAATTAACTGTCTGATTAGTAAGAATTGTAACATATGTTTGCTAGTTCAGTAAAAGCTGTATATACTGGAAATCTCTCTTTAAGATTAATTAGTTCAAAAAATTGAAATGAGAGGAAGTAATACGCAAGAAAAGACAAATCATTTGCCATGCTATGCTTTCTTGCCTAGAAAAAGATTTGAAAATTGGCACAAATACGCAATAACTACTTCAGCACTTCTAGTGCTTTAAGCAGTGCAGTGCTATAATGTGATTACCAATATAGATGTCATGGATTTTTATATCATATGTTGAACTTTATTAAGACAAAGCTGGATGGCTGGTAGGCCTTCATGCAGTAATCTTTTAGCAAAAGCAATCATCTGCTCTCACCTACTGTGAATTCAAATCTCAGCAGAAATAAAAAAAAAGTCTTAGGGAACCTTTGGCTGTTAATTATCCTGGTTAGGGAAGAGGGAGAGAAGTAATGAGAACATTTGCTTTATAAAGTTACCCTTCCATATCACCTGTGAAAACTGTTCCAACTGCTCTTGCCAGATCCAAACTTAGGAAGAGATTAATATTCCCCTCTTCTCCCTGACACTACTACTTAGGACTAAGTCTCCTTGCTGTGCAAGTACACACAATTTCTGCTAATATTTTGGTGTTTTATCTCAGAGGGAAACTGCTATATTTAGCTTGTTCCCTGCCAGAAAGTTATAAAATAATGATGCTTATTATCATATAAAGTTGTAAAGCTAGGTTAGAAAGCAATTGCAAGATCTTGCAGAAATTATTGCAGCAAAAAAGTAGAGATATGGCATGGTTTGGCCTCAGAGGGCAACAAAGAACCATGTGGAATCCGCTCCCTGAGATGGGAGCCCCCACCGCCACCATGGCTGTGAGGGGAGAATTGAAAGTAAAAGGCAAAATTTGTGACTTGAGACAAAGGCAATTTAACAGAATGGCAAAGGGAACAAGAAACAACAACAATAACGCTGACAGAGGAATATACAACACAATTACGATACCATCACTTGCCTACCAGACCCTGGACGCCCCAGCTTGCTCCATTCCCCCGTGGTGACTTCCTGTCCCTTCCCGGCTCCCGGTAGGCTACCCCCTACGCTTGGCTGACAGGGGATGGAATACCTGTGTCCCTGCTAGACCCTGGGGAGAATTAACCCTATCCCTGCCGGACCAAGGACATTATACACCCTTTATTCCATACCATCTATGCTATGCCCAGATCCTACAGTTTCCAATTAAATGCTATCAGTTTCCCCTGACATAGATACATACTTATGTGCATACATATCCGTACAGGTATAATGTCCTTAGTCTATGGGCCATCACTCTAAAATGTCCGTTGAGTTCATTTAATCCATGACTTTGGGCTCCATCTGTTAGAGCAGGCTCTCGGGGCAGGCAAGATGGTGTGTAGAGCTGGTCTGTTGCATGATGTATTTTCAGGGCTTGCAGCTGATGTATCCGGTGCAGCTCATGTCCACGGCCCATGGGTTAAAGATGTTGAACTCAATGAAGTTGCTGGGCACCAGCTGTTGAGGTCAGTTCTGATCCCTTCACTGCTGCACTTTACTCAGTTTTTCATCAGAGTCCACCTGTCATTAGTTTGGGTGATTCTTACTATAGTACAACCAATAGCAATTATAGAAATGAGATGTACAGTGGCAGGGTCATTGAGCAATTAACATCATACAGTTTCATTCATTGGCTATTCTCACCCAAAATCAGGTCCCCATGAGGTACACACTGAACTTCCCTATCCTTCCGCATCACCCACCAAGTGCATCCGGGTCCTTGAGCAAAGGCAATCCCACGGACGGGTTTGCCTTTGCCTGAGGCAGGACTAACCCCGACTGTCTTCCCCAATATGTTCTTCATGTGCACTACGGGTACTTTTTCTCCCTCCACAGTTCGTGGAGGTTTTGATTGGGCAGGTCCAGCTCGGTTGGTAGATCCCCTGGTGTTAACCAGCCAAGTAGCCTTTGCTAAATGTGTATCCCAATGTTTTAAAGTCCCACCACCCATTGCTTTCAGTGTAGTCTTTAACAGGCCATTGTACCGTTTTATCTTCCCAGAGGCTGGTCTGTGATAAGGAATGTGATAGACCCACTCAATACCATGGTCTTTGGCCCAGGTGTCAATGAGGCTGCTTTGGAAATGAGTCCCGTTGTCTGACTCAATTTTCTCTGGGGTGCCATGTCACCACAGGACTTGCTTTTCAAGGCCCAGGATGGTGTTCCAGGTGGTGGCATGGGGCACAGGATATGTTTCCAGCCATCCAGTGGTTGCTTCCACCATCGTGAGCACATGGCGCTTGTCTTGACGCGTTTGTGGGAGTGTGATATAATCGATCTGCCAGGCCTCCCCATATTTGTATTTCAGCCATTGTCCTCTATACCAGAGAGGCTTTAATTGCTTGGCTTGCTTGATCGCAGCGCATGTCTCACATTCATGGATGACCTGTGCAACAGTGTTCATGGTCAAATCCATCCCTCAGTCACAAGCCCATCTATATGTAGCGTCTCTTCCTTGATGGCCTGAGGAGTCATGGGCCCATCAAGCTATGAATACTTCACCCTTATGTTGCCAGTACATGATGTACTTTCACAACCAGATTCTCTACCCGGGCAGCAATATCTCACCACAATTCAGCAGCCCAGACAGGTTTGCCTCTGCGCTGCCAATTGTGCTGCTTCCGCTGCCGTAACCACCCCCACAAGGCATTTGCCACCATCCATGAATCGGTGTAGAGATAAAGTACCGGCCATTTTTCCTGCTCGGCAATGTCCAAAGCCAGCTGAATTGCTTTCACCTCTGCAAACTGGCTTGATTCACCTTGTCCTTTATTGGCTTCTGCAACTTGTCTTGTAGGACTCCACATGGCAGCCTTCCACTTCCTATGCTTTCCCAGAATCTGGAGGACCCATCAGTGAACAGGGCATATCTCTTCTCATTTTCTGGTAGTTCATTATACGGTGGAGCCTCTTCCACATGCATCACCTCCTCCGGTGACATTCCAAAATCCTTGCCTTCTGGCCAGTCCCTAATCACCTCTAGAAATACTGGGTGACTGGGGTTTCCCATTCAAGTTCACTCTGTGATCAGTGCAATCCACTTACTTAGTCCAAGTAGCACCTGTTGCATGATATGTGGCAGGAACCTTTTCTTTGAACATCCAGCCCAGCACCAGCAGTCGAGGTCCTAAGAGGAGCTGTGCTTCTGTACCAATTCCTTCCAAAGCAGACAAAACGCCTTCTTATAATGCCAGTATCTCCTTTTCTGTCAGAGCATAGCAGGCGTCTGATCTTATGTATCCCTGACTCCAAAAACCTAGGGCTCAACCGCGAGGCTCCCCTGGCGCCTTCTGCCAGAGGCTCCAGGTAGGACCCTTCTCCCCGTCTGCAGTGTAGAGCACATTTTTAACATCCTATCCTGCCTGGACTGGCCCCAGAGCTACTGCATGGACTATTTCCTGTTTATTTTGTTCAATAGCTTGTCGCTGCTCAGGACCCCATTTAAAATCTTTCTTCTTCTGAGTGACTTTATACAGAGGGCTCACAATCAGGCTATAATCTGGGATACGCATCCTCCAAAAACCCCACAATGTCTAGGAAAGCTTATGCTTCCTTTTTCCTAGTTGGTGGAGACATAGCTGCTATTTTATTGATCACGTTTTTTTGGGATCTGATGGTGTCCATATTGCCATTTTATTCCTAAAAACTGGATGTCCTGTGCAGGTCCCTTGACCTAACTTTGTCTTATGGCAAATGGTGGGGCTGTGTTTCCACCCCTGGGGCAATCGATTCCAGGTGTACTGGGCACCTCTCCAAGTGAAAACAAACTGGGGCCTGCACTCTACTGACAGAGGGACTGAGAAGAATACATTAGTGGTATCAATTGTGGCGTACCACATGGCTGCCTTGCACTCCAGTTCGTATTGAAGTTCTAACTTGTCCGGCACGGCAGCACACAGCGGTGGCATGACTTCATTAAGGCCACAATAGTCCACAGCTAGACTCCACTCACCATTAGATTTCCGCACTGGCCATATGGGACTGTTAAAGGGTTAGTGAGTCTGGCTGATCACTCCTTGAATCTCTAGTTGACGAATCAGCTTATGGATGGGGATCAGAGTGTCTCGGTTAGTGCGATATTGCCGCCGAAGCACCGTTGTGGTAGCAATTGGCACCTGTTGTTCTCCAGCCCTCAACAACCCCACAACAGAAGGGTCCTCCAAGAGACAACTGTTTAACTTCTTCTGCCTCCAAGGCAGCTATGCCAAAAACCCATCGGTACCCTTTTGGGTCCTTAAAATACCCTCTCCTGAGGTAATCTATACCAAGGATGCATGGAGACTCTAGGCCAGTCACAATGGGATGCTTTTGCCACTCATTCCCAGTTAGGCTCACTTCAGCTTCCAGTACAATCAACTCTTGGGATCCCCCTGTCACTCCAGAAATGCAAATGGGTTCTACCCTTCTATAGCTTGATGGTATTAGGGTACACTGTGCGCCCGTGTCCACTAGAGCCTTATACTCCTGTGGGTCTGATGTGCCAGGCCATCGAATCCACACCATCCAATAAACCTGGTTGTCCCTTTCCCCCACCTGGCTGGAGGCAGGGCCCCTCTAATCCTGGTCATAGTATCCATTAATCACTTTTTGCAGAAAGGACTTGGAAGTTCCTTCAAGAGGATCAGAAGTAAGATCAGGCCTTCTGCTCTGTCTCACTGGAAACTGGGGCAGGACTTTTCCTGGAGGGATCCCCTTTTGTAGTTGTTCTTCCTTGCAATTCCTGTACCCATGCCCATAGGATCAAAGTAGGTTGCCCATCCCACTTCCTCATGTCCTCTCCGTGGTCACACAGGCAGAACCACAGGGTGCCTCATGGTGTGTACCCTCTATTCTCTATCTTGAGTAGAGAAACATCTGCTCCTAACAGCTGAGATACTGGCCCGTACAGGTGGGGGAAGGATGTGTTCTCTTCAAGTTGCTGAACCTTCCAGGACAGTTTCTCCACAGCTGAGACAAGGGGGGACGAGCGACTTTCTTCATATTGCCAGAGTCGGGCAGCCACCTCATCCACTGTTGGTCCCTCTTCGTCATCCCATTACTGCCAATGAGTTGGCATATGACGATGGCGCACTCTGTACAAATATCTGCCACATGGGCCTTGTGCATTGGACTTCACCAGGATCTGTGGATAACTGCATTTTCCAGGTCATGATAAATCATCTCCCACATGGCTAATTCTCTCAGGTACTGGATACCTCTTTCCATGGTGGTCCACTTGCTCAGATTACATACAACATCTTCACTGAAGGGGTACCTTTCCCTCACGCCTGACAGGAGTCACCTCCAGAGGCTGAGGGTTTGTGTCTTTTTCCGAATCGCCTTATAAATGCCCCCTTCCCTAGACAGGGATCCCAACTGCCTGGCTTCCCTACCCTCCAATTCCAGGCAACTGGCCGTCTTATCCCAGCATTGGAGCAGCTAGATGACAATGTTCTCGCCTGGAAGTCTGCTGAAATCTTTTCATGTATCCTGCAGCTCACTCAGGGATAGGTGATTATCTCTGGTCCTTCCTCTTCCTCCTGTTCTTGTAATGACCCTGGATCATCGTCATCCCTCACTAAGTGAACTGATTTCTTGGTGTATTTCTTCTTCTGGATAGGGGCAACTGATAAAATTACGGGTTGGATTTCTGGTTCAGTTGCAGTGCCTGTCACCAAGGTTGGAGTAATTATATTGCCTCAGACTGGGGTTGGAGTAGCTGCAGCGCCTGCTGCAGAGGTTGGAGTAACTGCAGTGCCTACCATCGGGGTTGGAGTAGCCTCAATGTCTGTCGCAGGACTGGCAGTAGCCACACTGCCTGTCGGCCTGGTTTTCCATCTCTTTCCCCTGAGGATGCTGCACAATATTGAGCAGTGCTTGGTAGATACTGGCCAAGGCCCAGCACAATGCAGTGAGTTGTGCCTCTCTGGAATAGCCACAGCATTTTCCTTTCAAATATTCTATCGCGTTATCAGGGTCCAGTAGTTGTTTAGGAATGAATTTTCAGACCATTGCAGGTGAAAAACTCTCTAGATACCTGCCTGCATTCTCCCACATGCCATGCCACCCATGACTATCCAGCCTCGGGGCAGATCTCTGGGTGGTACTCTTAAATAGTTGCTTCACCCTGAACAAAAACTGAAACACATTCAGGAGACCTAGCAATAGGACCAGGCTGAATCCCAAGAGTATTCAGAATTCTCAAAAACTGGCATACCCAGCACGAAAGAGAAAAGGGAGGTGAAAGAGCTGGGGAAAGTATCCCCCCCTGCCTCCCACATAGACTGAGTGTGATTATTAATAAATTCTGAGAGACGGTGTCCAAGGTATGGGCAGGAAAGCAGTGCCGAATAAATGCCCCAACATAACCATCTGAACAGTGATGCTATCATATCATAAGTTGATATCACACAGGACAGCAAAATTATAATCCTGATCCCTCTGCCAGAGGTGATAAACATCATCACAGAGAGTACATAGAGCATGTAAGAATTTACACAGCTATGAAAACAAATGAAGCAACACTGTGACCAGCAATTAATATAATAAATGCATATAACAAATTCGTTTTAACACGCTCTGGTCAGATCTGTTGTTATCTCAACCCTCCAAGTGCCCCACATTGGGCACCAAAAAAAGACTGTCATGGTTTGGCCTCACATGGCAACAAAGAACCACATGGTAGCCGCGCTCTCAGATCGAAGCCCCCACCGCCACCACAGTCGTGAGGGGAGAATCGGAAGAAAAAGGCAAAATTTGTGGGTTGAGACAAAGGCAATGTAACAGAATGGCAAAGGGAACAAGAAAACAACAACAATAACACTGAGAGAGGAATATACAACGATGATTACGATACCACCACTTGCCGACCAGAGCCCAGACGCCCCAGCCCACTCCACTCCCCCATGGTTACTTCCTCTGCCTCCCCTTCCCAGGCTAGCTCCTGGCTACCCCCTGGGCATGGATCACATGGGATGGAATACCTGTGTCCTTGCTAGATCCTGGGGAGAATTAACCCTATCCTGCCAGACCCAGACACATGAAAAGTTCAAACTTTTGTGTACACATATAAATACATGAGGCATATACAGTATTCAAAATATACTTACATTGCTACTACCCTAAACTTGAAAATACTTTGGCATATGCTTAAGTACACTGCATAGTTAGCCACATAGAAGTTAACAGAAATGCTCCTAGTAGGAGAGTTTAATAAATGTGTTTATAAGCTGAGGATCACTGCATGCATATTGTATTCCAAAACTAATTTTTAAAAAATTAGGAAGAGATAAGACTTGAGGGGGAAGTAAGAAATGAAAAGTCAACAGATTATTCACCTCCCCATCCAGAAAAGAGATTTTACCTTCCGTAAACAGACCCATATTCACCAAATAGATTCAGCGTGGGGAAAAAAAAGAAGAAAAAAAAAAAATAGAAAAACGCATGTCTACATAAGGTAGAAGACCACAGATTTGGAGGAAATACTAGAAATAACGTTCAACTATTATCCAGGAATACCAGGTTCAATTCTTCCTTCTTCCTGAGGGACTGTAATCCCAGTCTCCCATAAGATACCATACTATAAAGCAGAGAGGGCAGTCTCAACCTTACCCGTTCATGCTGTTATAATCTTTGCCACAAGTGAACGTTCAGTGGAGCAGGAACAGGATTCAGCTGTCCCACTATACAGATAAGTACCACAGTCTCTTAGCTAAACAGATAGTTCTGCTCTCTGACCGAAAAGCATATTTAAGTATTCCACAGGAATTTAGTCAACTCTGACAGGAAGAATCAAGACACATCCACATCCATATAGGATAGTAGTTAAGATGCTGAAATGCAAGACCTTGGTTCAAACCCATGCTCTGAATCAAGCAGAACAATCCTGCACAATACTCTGATGAAATGGTTTGTTTTGGACCACACAAGCAGCTTACTCCACAGCATGATGCTGTTCACTAGAAGTGAAGTCTTGCTTTTCCCACTCAGTGAACTAAGTCCCCAAGGTTTTCTTACAGTCAATGGAGAGAGAGAGAGAGACACATCAGATAAGTAAGTAGATTTGCCGTATGAACCTAATTTAGGCCTTCTGAAACACTTCCTGGAAGAAGCAGACCCTCCATTGCTGGCAGGAGAGTAGCCAGCTGAGTTAAGTGCCTTCACTACACAGTTCATAGAGACTTGCCAGATTTTAAATGCTCAGGTCTGGGACGGTCCCAGACATGCTTAGCAAGTCCAGCATATGACACTAACAGCATATGCTGTGAAAAGTCCCCCATGCATGCCCAATTAGTCTGACATGCCCAGTATGGACACCTGATATATCTGCATATGCTTGATGTGCAGTCTGGCATTTAGAAAATCAGACATTTGTTGCAGAAGTATGAAGAAAAGTCATGGCCTATATGCTCTTCATACAGCATCTGACTGCGTAATATAGGATATTCATGTTACAGAGGATATCTGCTTAATATGGGCCTAATTATTTTTATATGTATGGTTCAGAAATGAAAAAGATAAAAAATATTTTGTTTAAATCTAAAACCAAAAGATTTCTGTTGTCTTAACTGCCAAACCAAGATGAAAAATAAATAAACACCTTGCCCAGCGCTAATTAGAGTTCTATCAACAGATTTTCCCATAATAAACTTAGAAGTGTTACCATTTCACTGTTTCTGTTTTGGCAATGGACTAACTTCGATTAATCACTTGTCCTTCTTTTATTTACATATCGGACAAATGTATATAGTGAACTTATGAATCTAGTACAAACTTCTGTAGCAATTGCAACTGCCACTGTTCTGTACATGGAACTACTGTGCAGGTTCATTTAAATATGGAATTATTTGAGACTCTGTAAAACACCCCTCTAAAATAATCAATCTCAATTTCCTCTTGCCTCAACATATTTAGTCTTCACACAGTAGGAAAACACTTGGGATCCAAGAAAAGCCCCAAGCAAAAAATAAATCACATGATGGACTAATAGGCCTCAAGAATATCCCTTATCTTCCAATTTTTTTTTTTAAAGGCAAGAAAATGCTTGAATCAAAGTTCTTTTCATCCTTAGCATATGTCCTCTAAACTACTCTACGTTGGTGAAATTCACCATAACCAGGAAAAGGACGTGGGGGTGTTGGTCAACTGAATATGTCAGCAGTGTGCCCAGGTGGCCAAGAAGGCCAATAGTACACCGGCTTGTATCAGAAATAGCGTGGCCAGCAGGACTAGGGAAGTGATTGTCCCTTTATACTTGGCACTGGTGAGACTGCACCTCAAATACTGTGTTCAGTTTTGGGCCCCTCACTACATGAGACACTGATGTTCTGGAGTGCATCCAAAGAACAGCAACAAAACTGGTGAAGAATCTAGAGCACAAGTCTTATGAGGAGCAGCTGAGGGAACTGGGGTTGTTTAGCCTGGAGAAAAGGAGGCTGAGAGGAGATTTTTATAGCTCTACAACTACCTGAAAGGAGGTTGTAGCAAGGTGGGAGTCGGTCTCTTCTCCAAAGTAAGGAGTGATAGGACGAGAGCAAACAGCCTCAAGTTGTGCCAGGGGAGGTTTAGATTGGATATTAGGAAAAATTTTTAACACTGATAGGGTTATGATGCTGTGGCAGTGTGCTCTCCCTGTTCCCCCCTCCCCCGGCTCCTGCTCCTGCTTGGGCCTTGGCCACCATGGCCATCATAACAGCAGCTGTGATAACTTGTATCCGGACTTTGGGGGATGGCTGACAGCATAGTCAAAATACTGTCTGGAGTGGGGACCTAGAAATTTTATTCTCATGAGAATATGACTAAAGGTCAATTATCTTACTGTATAAATAGTGGACAGCCCGAGAGCCCTTTGAGCTCTCCTGTATGGCAGTGGCTGCACGCCAGGATCTCCCCTTTCGTGAGGATGATTGCTTAAGGTTCTACTCCTTGAGGTTGAGAGATTCCTTGCCGCAACAGATTCTAGGTAAGTGACTAATAGCATGCTAAACTTTGAAATCTTAGCTAAGTAATGTAAAGGGTTGATTGCGCATATATAATCC
>JAOQGL010000157.1:0-13580 GCA_027564165.1 Gallinago nigripennis | reverse complement strand
GAGTTGGACTAGATGATCTCTATGGTCCCTTCCAACTCCAAAAAATTCAGTGAAATTCAGTGAAATTCAGTGAAAGGGCCAGTTCAATGGTACCTTCCTGTTGGGGCCACCAACACAGCAGAAGGCTGTGCCACCACCCAGCAAGACCTGGACAAGCTGGAGAGTTGCGTGGAAAGGGACCTAATGAAGTTCAACAAGAGCAAGTGTAGGGTTCTGCGCTGGGAGAGGAATAACCTGCTGCACCAGTACAGGTTGGGGCTGACCTGCTGGAGAGCTGCTCTGCAGAGAGGGACCTGGGAGTCCCCATGAACAAAAAGAAGACTGTGAGCCAGCAATGTGCCCTGGTGGCCAAGAATGCTAATGGCATCCTGGGGGGCATCAAGAAGAGTGTGGCCAGCAGGTGGAGGGAGGTCATCCTCCTCCTCTGCTCTGCCCTGGGGAGCCCCATCTGGAGCACTGGGACCAGTTCTGGGCTCCCCAGTTCCAGGAGGACAGGGAACTGCTGGAAAGAGTCCAGTAATGGCTATGAGGATGATGAGGGACTGTAGCACCTTTCTGCTGAGGAAAGGCTGAGGGACCTGGGGCTGTTCAGCTGGAGAAGAGCAGACTGAGAGGGGACCTCACTGATGCTGAGCAATATCTAAAGGGCAGGGGCAAGAGGATGGGGCCAGACTCTTCTCAGTGGTGCCCGGGGACAGGTCAAGGGGCAATGGGCACAAACTGGGACACGGGAAACTCCATTGCAACATGAGGAAAAACTTCTTTCCAGTGAGGGTGGCAGAGCCCTGGCAGAGGCTGCCCAGGGAGGTGGTGGGGTCTCCTTCTCTGGAGACATTCCAACCCCCCTGGATGTGTTTGTTCCTCTCCAACTGCTCTGGGTGACCCTGCTCTGGCAGGGGCTTGGACTGGATCATCTCCAGAGGTCCCTTCCAACCCCTGCCAGCCTGTGGTGCTGTAATTCCACACAGAAATTCCTTTCTTTAATGAGAAAATGCAAACAGCATTTATTGTTACCGCACAAAGAATACCAATGAGCTGCCCTCAGGCTGTATGTCCCACCATAAGAGATAGATAGATATCTGCTGTTGCCAGCCTCCAGGCACGGGTCTAGTCCTTTCTAAGAAGTCTTTTCCAGAACTACTGGAAGTTCACCTGAGGTTAGCAACAGTCAGCAAAGGTTTTCCCTTTGTTCCAAGTATTAGTATTTTCCAGTATTTTTTTTATGAGCATGTGTGATTACTTTGTAAGTGCTTTGGGGAAGGTTTTATTCCCTTTTGTGGTCAAGCCCTGCTCTGTTGGGCAGCGGGAGGTCTCTCTGTGGTGGCCCAGGGAGGGGAGAAGGTCCCCGAGCCCGGCCGTGCCACCCTGGGGCTGCGTGGAGGAGGGGGGGCTTCCTTCACTGCTGGGGTGGGAAATGGTGTTTTCCAGAAAAACGTCGCGGGATAGAAGCGCTGCCTGATGGATGATGAATGTTGTATCAATAGTTGTACCCACGTCTTTGTGTTTAATAGGCTTTGATGGACTTTTCTTCCATTAATTTCCCTAATTGCTTTTCAAATCCATTTCTTGTGTTCGGTTCCCACAGCATCCTGTGGTAATGAGTTCCACAGTTTAATTATGCTCTACGTGAAAAAATACTTTCTTTTCTTTGTTTTGCACCTACTGTCTAATCCTTTTCCGACAACCTTTTGTTCTTGCATTTTGAGAAACAACAAATAATTGTTTGTCATTTCACACCTTTGCTGCCATATGTGATTTTCTGTGCGTCCGCTGCGCCGTCCTCTCCTTCTCAAACCGAGTAACGCTTTATTTTACCTTCCTTTGAATAAAACCTCCTGCAATTAGTTAACCATTCTCGACACGGTTTTCACACCTTTTCCAGGTCTTCTAAATCCGTTTCGAGATAGGATGTCAGATATGCAAACTGTGGTGCTAAGGTGGATTTTTATTGGCATAATGACATTTTCCACTGTCATCGGCGCCTTTTTGTGTAATTCCTGCCCATCCCTTCCCTTCCCCTCTCCCCTCCTGAGCTCTGAGCTGATGTGTAGTGGTACCCAGAGACACTCCATCATCTGGGGAAGGTTTCTGAGCACCACTGTCTAATTTGGTGACCTTTGGTGCTGTGTGTGTCATTAGTTCTGGTGTACCCAGGGTATTTCTTTTTGTTTGGATTTTTTTTTGTAAAATCCTGCTTTTTATCACGGGGAAACAGATCCTCAGAACGATTACCTGCTAATGGAATAAACCCTGCCCGTGTCCGTACATATACATACATAAATGTAGAAGCCATCTGCTGTAAGAAATACAAGAAACGCAAAATCTTTAGCAGAAATGTATCCTTTCGGATGACAATGAAATTAAGATCAGGTCACCCAAAGTGATGGGATTTCTGCCAAAGCCCTTTATATGCGGAGTATCGTCCCTACCGCGCAGGCAGGGTCAGTCTGTGGCTCTTAGACAGTAAGTGCTAAGAGGTAAGAGCTACCTCTTACGACTGATAAATATTGAAATTATTGTAATGAGGTTCATAATGAAGTAATTGGCGGTTCTCTTCTTTCCTGTCCTGCTTAGAGGAGAAGTGCTTTGGAGAGTCTCCTGCCCATTTCCTAGGGTCAAGGGGTGGAGTGGAGCATCAGCAGTCTCAGCCTGGGCTCTGAGGTTCTGCATCCAACTAAAACATTTCAGGGTGATGAACCTCGGTCTGTCTTTATTTTTTTTTAAGAAATGCCAGCATTTCTATGTATTCTGAAGCTGAGTTACTTCTTTAATTTGGTGAACTTTCTGCATAATGGTAATGGTGAGTTTATTGAACGTTTTCATTGGTTTAACGACTCACCAAGATGGACGTGGTTCTCCCAGGAAAACAAGTAATCTGTTATTTTAACTCAAGGAGGCCTTTTAGTTTATTTGTTCTTATACCTGTTCTCTCTTAATCACCCGCTGCATCTTCACACCTTCCTCCCATTTCTCCCATCTTTTAATTCCCTGGGGAGCTGGAGCACGTCTGGGTTTCACAGCGGAACGGTCGGTGTCCCCAGTTCTGCAGGGCTGCTGGGAGCAAAGAGTTAACTGGATTTTCTCCTATTCCTAACTGGACAACTGTAAACAAAAAGTTTGTTAGAAGTGCCTGTAAATGAGGGGAATCTCTCACTACGTGTTCCAAGGCAAGCAGCCTTACCTCAGGCAGAGCGGAGGCTGAGTTAGAGGATAGTTACGTTTTGCACCCAAATTTAATAAGCTTTTATTATTTTATTTAAGGGTGCAGACTGCCGAGCTCTGGGGAGAAGGCAACTGGTTTTAGTGGAAATGCTGGGATTTACCTACACGTCCTATCAGATAGCCCTAGCTGAAAGCTTGAGCTTTTTATCTGGATACCAAACCGGTAACATGGAATAAAGCAAACGCCACTGCTGACATCTGCACTGCTGAAAAAAATCACTTTATTTTATCTTTTCCCCCTATTTTTATTTTGTGGTTTTCATAACACTTTTTCATTTGAGTCAAAGCAGAGATAGCAAACTTTGAGGGAGAAAAGGAGGCAGGACAAGGCAATACCACTCAGAACTATCTTTTTCTTCCCATCCTTTCTTCTCACGACAGCCCGGAGAGGAGGTGGCAGACGTGCAGGTCATCCCTGACTCTCTGCCTTGAATCTGAAGTTTCAAAAGGATGTTGAGATTTTTAAGGCTCATATAGTAAAAAATGATTAATAAAGTAAAGCCCATTCTATAACCTGGGGAATATAGAGTAAAATCTTTTAGCCCTATATCTGCAGAGGGACTGGGTATCCTTCTGTGCTGTTTCTAATCTCTGTTTTAATCCTTCGCTACAGTTTGATCCTAATGAGATTAGAGACTTAAAATGATTCAGCACTACATTATTTAACATACAAGACAACCTCTGTAACCATGGTTTCATTGGCGTGCCTTTTTCATGAGAAGAGGAGCTTTCCTTCCAATAGGGTTAAATGCATTTGTCAGGAAACTCTGATAAAGCCTGAATCTCCTCTTGTTTATATTAGTGTAAAACCAACATAAATCCATTAACAAAACCAACAGACTTTTTTTTATTCCCGTGCCATTCTGGAGCATTCTGCTCCATAAAGGCTGCCTGTTCCAGGCTCACACGCTGCTGGAAATTAACACCCTTGTATTTCTTGTAGGGATGGTATTTTGCTCTTCATCTCTTATTCTTCTGTGTTAATGGAATTGCCATTTCCACATTTCATGCAAATTTTTTACCACTAGAAAAGCACTTTGAACGGGTCATTCCAGAATGACTGTATTTTTGCTTTGCTGTTTCAAAGAAGTGAAACGATGCAATTTCTTCCCTTCTGGATTTAAGATCAAGTCCTAGTGAAATTGTCTTTTATATTGTTTTCAGCCGTTTACACACAGCCTATGTAGCACCACATAATAGCCTGTTTATCAGCTTGGGAAGCAGGAGGGAGAACAGAGAACACATTTATCTTGCAGAATTTAGAGCAGCAAAGTGAAGAAGCTCTTTCAGCCGCACGGGAGAAGGTTTGGAAGCCCTGTGAAAAACAGGAGAGAAATTATTCTCCAGCACAGGCAAAAGTACTTCATCCCATCAGATTATGTGAGAACAAGCAGGACCTGCCATGGGCTTGTAAAAGTTTAGCTAAGCTCGTTAAGGACTAGGAGAGCACCCGTGCCAAATTCTTAAGTAAATCTGGTTGAAGCTGGAGAGCTCAGCGATGACACCATGGAGGAAAAGTTCTGGGATGCCCTGGACCCCCCCCCATGCAAACAAGGGCTCCATGGGGCAATTCTGACTGATTCCTGAAGTGCCTGCTTCATCTGTACTGTTTTGAACACTAAGTTCTAATACATAAATTCACTGAAAGGGAAAAAATACATTTTTTCTGTGTTGGAGTAATCTTTGACAGTGGCTACCCATGCATGGTCATGGGTCATTAACTCAAAGTCGTGTATTTCCCTTAATATTTCAGACCTTTCAGGGGCAGTTGGAGCCAGCTCCAATAATAAGAAATATGACTGCTTTCCGAGACCTTTGTAGTTTATACATTTTCAATTAGTGAAAGAAATACTGGATAAAATGGCCAAAACCCCCGACACAACCAAAACAAACAAAGAGAAAAAGCAATATGCTGTGTATTTAAGCTTGAGCTGGAAAATCAACAGCTGTAGTTAAGTGAAGTAGAATGAGAAATGCCCGAGGGACACAAAAGCAGAAGAAAAGAGTGTGTAGGAGGGACCTGGTGGTGAAGGGGCTGTGGGTGGCCTTGACCCCGTGTTCGTGTGGTGCCATGGTACCTGCTGCTCTGGGCTGATGAGGGACGTGGAAACCTCAACTCCCCATCTCTCTGGTCCCTGCAAGCTCTAAGCCTCTTCTGGTCCCTGACGAAGGTCAATGAGGAGTTTGGGCCATTGCCTTCAGAGAAATCCACCCACGTATTTTACTGCAGCTTGGAGGTATTCACTTACTGTATCTTCAGACTGCAGCTGATGCCTTATTCCTGATTAGTTTCAATTGATTTGTTTATTGAGGAAGGCATAAATGAGAAATAGATAAGTGTGAACACAGAACTGAAACCAACTGGAATGTTTCTCCTGAGAAGGGTCTCCATGAGCCTTCCCCTCCTGGCACTCGGTCCGTGGCTGCTGCCATCCTGGGGGATGCTCCGCAGTCTCGGGTCGGGAGGGTGATGTGAGAAAGGCCCCCAAAGGCCCCCTTCCCTCCAGTAACCACCACAAGGGGCTGCCCCTCTCCCCCCATGTCCCGTGGGGAGCAGGGCTGCCGCCCTCCCCAGGTCAGCCATGAATCCTCTCCACGCAGCACATTTTCTTTCCCTCTTGAAATACCAAATTACCTGCGAAACGAAACCCTGTGGTGACAGTTTTGTAGTTACTGCTGGTGGCCTCTCTTTGGAAGACTTCATCTTTCCAATGAAGTGTCAGGAGGCATCATTTCCCCCCCCGCCCCTTACTACCCACAACACTCACATGGTTGTGGTTGGTACCCTGGGAAGTTTTAAAAGCTTTACGTGCCCATTCTCCAATTTTTTCTACTTCCCTCATTTCCTTTTTTTCTCTCTGGAAAACAGAATATCACTTGCCTAAGCAAAAATACCTTTTCGTATCTGGGTTGTTGTCCTACTAAAGCTGGATATCACTTCATTTAGATCATTGCCTCTCCTTAGCAGGTTTTTAAAATTGTTTTTAGTCTCCAGCAATTGCACTTAAAACCTGTTAAGGACTAATCTCCCTGGAGACTTCAGGCCTCCCAACTCCTACTGCCTTGTGGCTCTCCGCAGAAAGTGCTTGTTTCTGGTTAGTGCAGCCCAGTAGAAGAAGAACAACAGATTCTAGAATATTTACGTCGCCATTTTCTGAAGATGAAAATATATAACAAAGAGGGATCATCCGTGTATCTGACAACTCCCTATTCCTAAAGCATATATTAGAATAAGAGAATATGGTAGATCTGGCCAGAGCTGCCAGATGTTGTAGTCCTTGTTAATGAATATTTCATCACTGACACGTCGGCCAAACATTAAGGCTGGATTTCCGAAATAATTATTTGCAGTAGCTCTCTGGCACGCTCCGGGATGCTCTCTTACATTCTCCTCGTGGTTCCTGGGGCAGTGCTGCTCTCCTGCCTGTGCCTGTTTCTCAGAACTTGTGCCATCCCACCACCCTCCTGCTCCCAGGGCTCTCCAAGGCCATGTAGGAGAGGAGCTGGGGAGCAGAACAAGGATCCCAAAGGATCCAGTATCCACCCAGTATCCACAGTTACGCCTCATTTTGTATTTTGGGATGCTGTGGTGCTCCAGCCCCTCAGCTGGTTTTGTGCAGTGCCTGCCCTCCCTGAGCATCGTGTCCACCTTAGTTTCTCCTGGAAGCAGCCGTGTCCTCCATGGCCTCCCTGGGGTGTGAGATGATGGAGAGGCAGTCTCTAGGAGATCCTTTTGATTTCACACCTCACCCAAACCACACATCTGATGTGGGCACATGTGAAATGCAGCATGGACTTTTGTCAGGGAATTGATTTGCAGATTTTAAGCCTTGAAGAAACCCTTAATCATCATGTAGTCCTATGTGCCGCACAATCGCACTGCGTTATTTTTGTATCTAGTCCACAGTTTCTTTTTCAGCTAAAACACAGCTTTTAGAGCAGGAATCTATCTTTACCTGAAGACTTGCATGTGACACAGGAAGAACTAGGATGAACTCATCCAGTGTTCACTTAAAGTGAATCTGTCTTGAAATTTCAGTCACTGCATCTCTGTATATTTTGGTAGTTTAAAGAGTCATCTCCTTTCAAAAATATTTTCCCTCAAGGGGGTACTTTTTAGGTCAAATTATATCAGGCCACTCTAATGACAGGTTGGGTAAAAGCTGACATATCCACTTTAGATAAGAGATGGTAGGATTGCTTTTATCAGTGCAATATCACCTCGGCTCAGTGGTCCTTCCAAATACACCCAATAACTTTGTGGGTCTTATCCGTCGCCTTGAAAAGAAAGAAAAACCATGGATTAACTGAAGAAAAGTTGAGATAGAACAAAAATATTAATAACAAGCTGGAAGATTTAAAGATCTTGAACTTAGTTTTTAGCCTTAAACACAGCAAAAAGAAAAATAAAATATATAAAATTCCATCTTGATGTGGTGACAGTCCTGAGTGTGAGACCTGGACCTCTGAGGGCTTGGCTGGCGTGGGCACCAGCAGGGAAGTGGCTGAGATGTAGCGGGATGTGGCTGAGATGTTCACACTGGAATGGGTACCACACACTTATTGTTTCACACTGCAGATATTAAATGATAAATGACGTCCTTGTGGTAGTAGCTTTGAGGTAAATGAATGGGAAAATGAGGACTGTGTGAAGGTATTTGACCTTCTGGAAGGGGTGGGCAAAGCCTGGCAGATCCCTGCAGATTCCTCCTGTTCCCGGTGTCGGCGAGGCACTGGTGGGAAAACCCAGCTTGTGTTTTGTGGGTGCGTTGTGTGAGCTCTCCCCAGAGATGTTCTGGGCTCCCCAAAGAGCACAGTCTCTAGCGCCAGGGACCATAAAGTGCAGAAGGGGGGGTAAAGGCAGAGAGCAGGCAGTGAGATCCTAAACATCCATCTTCATGAAGAACTGGTGGTTATGAAGTGGTCACTTCGAGTTCCCAGGAAGTTTTCAGCAGTTGGAGACGGAAACTCTGGCTGCCTTATGCTATAGGGATTATACTTACGCCGTTGGAGATTCATTTGATTGCCTAATCTAATCAAGTTGTTTGCATAGCTACCTAATTTCTATTATTCTATTAGCGTTAGAATAGGAGAATAAATTATGTACAAATAAAAAATTATGTTCAAGTAAAATGAAGCCAGGAACTATTCTTTCCTAGCAATCAAAACCAATTAAAAAGTTAGTCACATGTGTTGCTGCTTTTCCATACAAGAACTATCTAACATACCTTTACAGTCTTTTTAAATTCCAGTTCATGAATTATATTAATTTATTATAAAGCCTTTTCCTTAATTCACTTTATCTTTAAAGCCTTATGACTTTGCAATTTTAATTAAATTTCATTTCATATATTACATTCATTAATACATTCCTTTAAAAGCGTTTACAATTCATTGTCTTTATCCACTCTGCAATTAAAAATGTTACTGTAGTTTGCATCTCAAAACCAAGCAGCAGCTGCCTCTCCCAGCAACACTAAAAAGACTCCGAAAAACCTCCAACCTTATATCTAAATTTCTTTTTACTCCCCATATCCTAATCCGTGCTTCCAGAGCTGTCGGTGACTCAACAAAAGAGTTTTCTCGGTGGCAGCATCCCTGACCTCGCTAATTCCTCCCATTACCCTAAGCTGAGGAACATTTGGTGAAGCCGCCGGCAGTCATGCAGCAACGGCAGGCTCATGTGTTTCCCAAGCAAAGAATTTATTTAGAGGATCACTTCAAAAATCTGCTGCTTTTCTTTTTTTTTTATTTTTTCTTTTTTTTTTCCTTAAACAGTAGCGACCGTTTTCAACCTGGGTGTACTCCTGGGAAGCCCCGCTGTGTTTGGGGTGGGTGGCTGTACGTTTGGGCAGGTCCTGACTAGGGCTCTATTTACATTATTAATGTGTTTTTAACAGCTGATGTATAAAGAGCAAGCTGAGAATGTTTAGCGCAATTGCCATTCGAATGAGAGTTATAAAATTTCAGCATCTGGTAGCGTTGCCAATGGCCAGCTGAAGACCTCCCACTAAGGCAAATCTGTGCAGACAACCACAACTCTTTAGGGGGAAAATTAAGTAGAAAAGACAGGAGGGATGTGCAATCTTATGTTGGGTATAGAAGGAGATGTCAGGGAGAAAGGAGGTGTGGGTCCCGTATTGGGTAGAGAAACAAGTACCAGATAAAATTAAATACAGAAGGTTCTGTGGCTAGATGAAAATATTCTGGTTCTAGCTGAGAATTCCAGGTGCAAATAAAAAAGGAAGCCAACACAGTTGTTGTAGTTTGTCTAAGGGATGCATGAAATCCCTGTACACAGGTTCCCTGTGGATCAGGTATGCCAGGACCCAAAGGCTGACTGATGTCTTTGGGAAATAAAGGAATATTGCCCCACAGAACCCAATTAATACCCACAAATCCCCTTTGAGACTGGTGCTGTGTATCAGTCCTACCAAGGGGATGTGGAGCGTGAGCTCCCGAGCTCCAGCCCGGGTCATGGAGCAGCCCGACGGTGGGGGCTCTGGCTGGCGGTGGGGGCCTGGGCTGCAAAGTGATGCTTAAGACATCGCTGCTCAGATTTGCCATCAGAAGCACAATGGAGAATGGTTTGTGTCCCCGGACTGGAGGAGCACTGGGGGAGTGGGATTTCCCACAGCCTCTGGAGGAGGGCACTGGGCTCGCTCCCCGTGGCTGGCACCCCCCTCTCCCCAGGGCTCGGGGTCGCAGCTCTCCCCTCGCTGGGTCCCTCATCCCTGCCAGGATCCCAGTTGGAGCAGGGACCCCGATCCCTGCCTGGGCATGTCAGGAGCTCTGCCACAACCAGCAGCCTCCATCTGCACCACGGGACTTCCACTCGTCCCTTCCTGTCCCACCACTCCGTTCATTTCTGATGGTCTGGGGCGAGATGCTGCGCTGAGAGGTGGGGAATAATCTTGGTTTGAGTGACAAAGAGCTAATTTCTCTTCTAAGGTTTGGGAAAATTACACTTTTAGAGGACCCCAGTGCCTGGGTCTGTGCCCACATTCCCTTCACAGCCAGCTCTGGGGTGCGGGTTCCCAGGTTCTGGGTGTTTTCCAGCTCCCCGGGTGCGGGGACGAGGAGGAGCCAGACCCGGGCACTTGCCCCGAGCTGCCAAGGGGTTATTCCATCCCATGGAGGGCACATCCAGAGACATCCCACAGTTTGCTGAGGAGCTCTCGCAGGGTCCCACACGGGCTGTCCCTGCTGGGGAACGGGCTGGGGACAGGCCTGGGGTGGTTTATATCGGTGTCGGGATCAATAGTGGTTCTTTAGGGTTATTAATGCTCATTATCAGGTCTTATTCTATTAAATCTACTTATATTTCAGCCCTCAGGTTGCCTTGTTTTTCCCCTTCCTGGGTGGGGAGGGGTGATCGGGGGAGAGAATAATGTCCTAAACGACAATAAACAGTTGTGGGTTTCTCAAACCGTGACATCTTGATTCATTTTTACGTCTCCTGTGATGTTTAAAACCTCAGGATCCCACTCCACCTCTGGCTGCTCTGCCTTTCTGTGTCCCCAGCCTGTGCTCCTGGCCTGTTGTCCTGAGGAGGAGGCAGACACTGTCGGGGAACTGGGGCAGGGGGTTCCATGAGTCTCAAATGTCCCTGGGAAAACGTATTTGGCAAATGGAACCATTTTAAGGTAGTCCATTTAAAAAAAAAAAAAAAATTCACTTTCTTGTCACTTCTGATTATCTCAGCATATAAAGAAATGTGGGTGTCGTGTCAGACACACACGCTGCCTCAGGTTGCCGTGCTGAAAGCCTCAGAAGATAATTGAATCCCAGCAGTGGCATCAATCTGATCAGTGCTCTAAATGGACATTCAAATTAGCGTCTTTCCTCACATAGAATAATTATGCCAGAAATTAGAGATGAGATGCTGGCAACTATTTGCAATGTATTTTCAGCCTAAAGGGCAAAGCTTTTGTAATGCTAATATTCTCCCGTGTTGAGTTTGTAAAGGTTTTGTTTCTTACAGGTTTTGGGTGTCGATGTTACAGGTTCCCTGACTGTGACTGCTCAGCAGAGCCCAGCTCGTTGTCCCCACTCCACCCCACTGCTGGGACCACTGTCCTCGTGTGCACCACTGACAACCTCTTTTCTCTTTTCTTACATTTCCACTGTATCTTTTATGTCTGAAAAGCCACATGAGCTTCTTAAGGCATTTTTCTTTCACATATCTAACTAGGTAACACCTTCATCATTGTACTTTCCCCTATATATGTGCAACTGCAGAGGAGCATCTACACCTGCCGTAGGGTAGGTCCTCCTAACGTGTGCTCGTGCTTACCCTGGGCTGGGGCTGGTTGAGGTGAGGAGATGAGGACCACCAGGCAGACAGGGACGATCCGGTCTTCAACTCCTCTGCATCCCTGTTCTGAGCTCCTGTCGCCATGGGAGCAGAATAAAATGAACAGATTTGGGTTTTGACAGCAGTAAGTCAGGGCTACATCAGACACCATCCACGGTCTGCTCTTCCTCTTCAGGGGACTGTGGGGTCTGCGGTGTTTGGGGACAACAATTACACTAAAACCTTTCTGGAGAGAATAATACACCCCCACACCCCCACACACGGACCACGAAGGAGTCATCTCAAACACAATCTCATCTTTTATTATAGAAATATAATCAATAGTGAATAACAAGTAGTTTTGATTTGTGTTAATGTCGGCAAATCCTTCAATGTTGGACTATTGAAATGCTATTAAAGAGGTTAATGTGTTTGCTTGTCCCACAATAAGGTGTTTGATAGCAAATAAGTGGCTGCAGTAGCATCAGAGTACATTTATTTGTTGTATATCACCAACTGCCTTCTGCTTGCTCTGTATTCTCCTCAGAACGGATAAACATCTGTTTCTTAGTTCAGTTGGCCATTCTGCAGTGTTATGCCTGTAAAATTTTAGACTAATATTCTTAGCTAACCCTCTTCCTTCTTCTTTGCAGTTAGATACTTGCAGCTGAGGGATCTATTTTTTGCAGAAAGAAATTCATAAAACTAAAAAGTAAAAAGAGATCAGAATTCTAAATGTCAAAATTCCATATGCCCAAAAATACAGAGTCTTTTTTTTTTTCCTTATATTTATAGCTGTGAACATACGATAGCATCTGTGAAAGGAAGTGGATTTTGAGGCATAAAAGGGCTAACTTTGTACGGTTCCTGATGAAAGTAATAAGTTACAATCACGGCGGCGAGAACTTCTTTTAATTTTACTTCGTTTTGAGTTGATTGGCTTCATCCACCACTGAGAAGTGCAATAGTAATGCTGGGAAAATTCGTTGGCTGCCTTGTTTTATTGGTGTCATGTACTAGAGTATAGGAATAAAATTATCTAGTGAAATATAGGAAGAAACGTGGGAAAAATGTGTCTCGGTCACCATAGATGCCCCCAGGAGAGCAGTACCAGACCACGGGCAGCTCTGGCTCTTGCTGGAGGTGGGAGGACGTTCCAGTGACGTGTGGGGCTGCTGGATGTGCCGTGGTCCCCCCTGTGCTGGGGTCACCCCCGGCCACCCTGGAAATCAGGGCCCCTTCTGGGAAGCCCTGACCCTTACTTCTTCCGAACCAGGCGTTTCTCTGTCTTTCATGCCTGATGTTTTAAAAAGTTGTTTACCTTTTCACAGCCTGCTAATTTTCTCTTTGTTAAAGGACCGAGGCCCTTTCAAGCTCTGCAAATATTATTTTATTACTGTGCCTAATGTTGGTCTGATTTGAATATGAAAGTGTGCTGAGGGATGTTCAGTAAAAGGCATGATTACGGGAGAAAGCAGTGCATCCTGTGCTGTGGCACATTTGCTCTGTTATAGACTAATAACTCAATCGGTGATGGTTTTTAGACTAAACCCTTCAGGAAATAATGTTTCTCCACCTTGGTGCTCTGCTCCTCCAGCCGCTGCTTGGTAAAAACACAGTCCAACTCCTTGTTGGTTTGGGGTTGCTGCGCTATCTTCAGACTATCAAAAAGAATCATCTTCCTTTTTTTAAACGTTATTATTGCTCAAATTCATTTCTTGCTGCTGTTGACAACAATCTCTTGGGAGGAGGCAGGACCAAAGGGGACGTCCCTGGTGGTGCCCATGGTGCCAGGAGCTCCCACAAGGCCAAGGTTGGAGCTCTCGAAGCAGGCGGGAGGAGACATTCCAGGGCAGTCACCTCCAGCACATACTCCACCACCCAACTCCTCCTCGAGACCCTTGGGTCTCTGATTCTCTTCCTTTCCATGAGCGTTGGCTGGTTATTTCTGTACATTGCTGCAAATAGAGGAAATGGCCTCAAGCTGCGCCAGGGGAGGTTCAGGCTGGATATTAGGAAAAATTTTTTCACTGAAAGGGTTATCAGCCATTGGAATGGGCTG
>JAOQGL010000156.1:0-13601 GCA_027564165.1 Gallinago nigripennis | reverse complement strand
CCCCGCCAACCGGGGGGGGGGGGCCCTCCCACCCCCGTGCAACCCCCCCCCCCCCAACCCGGCAGGGGTTCAGGGGGGGGCAAACACCCGCCTGAGGCTTCAAGTCCATGATGGGAGGGGGGGCCGGGCCCCCCCGGGGCCTGCAGTAGCGTCCCTGAGGGATCCCAATGCGGGGGGCGTGGGGGCGGCCAGGACCCCGGCCCAGCCCCGGGGGTCCCCGTGCCGGGGAGAGGGAGGGGGGGCCGGGCTCTTCCTGAGACGTGGAGGCAGGGAAAGGGGCTGCCGGGCCCCCCCCGCCCTCCCCAGTTTGGTCCCTGGAGCCGGGTGGGGAGGGGGCCGGTGCCCGCCCTGGCCGCGGGCAGGGGGGGGTCCCAGGGCAGCGGGGGCTGCCCCGGGGGCCCCCCCTCCCCATAAAGTGTCTGCGGGGGCAGGGGGTCCTGGCCGGGGCGGGGGCGAGGCGGGGGGGGTGAGGGGGGGCTAAGTCCACTTTACTGGCCGTTAATGCATGTAGACGCTGCACAGGAGTGCTCGGACACATTCACTACGAACTATTGCTATTATTAAATATTCCCAGCGGGGGGGGGTGGGAGGGGGGTGGGATTCACTTCCCTCGTTTGTCCGGGGGGGGTTATGGGGGGTTGGGGGGGTGGAGGCTGCTTCTGTTCTTAATTTGAAAATAAAATTTAAAGGAAAGAAAGAAAAAAACACCTCTTTTTTTTTTTCTTTTTGGCTTACACAGTCTGTGAGTTTGTGGTGCTGGGGGGGAGTAAACGGGGGGGCGGCGGGGTTTTGAGGTGGGGGGAGAGGGGAGGGATGGGGGTGTCCGGGCAGCGGGAAGGGGCCACGGGCGCCCGTTCGCGCCGGCCGGGGGGGGCCCCGCGCGGGATCAGCAGGCAGCGAGATCAGCTCCAGAGGAGTCAGTTCTTGGGGGATCTGGGGGGGCGCAGGGCGGGGGGGTGGGGGGGGACACACGACACACTCCAGCCCCGGCCGGGTGGGTTGGGGGCCGGGGGGGGTCCCGGTCCCGCCCCGCTCACGGGTTAGTAGCGTGTTTTCCCTGATAAAACTCCTCCCACCGGCTCTCGAAGAACTGGCGCATGGCGTGCCCGGCGCGGCCCACCGCCGAGTCGTCCTCGTTGAAGGTCTGGCAGTTGTCGAACACCAGCATGGCATCGGCCGCAAACTCCTCCGAGCTCGAGTACCTGCGGGGGGAGGACGGGCCGTCACCCCCGAGGGGTCCCCCTCATGCCCACCCGTACCCCCCCCCCCTGCCCGGGCCCCCGCTCACCCGCCCTGCAGCAGCCGCGAGCGCATGGTGGCAAAATCCATGGGGTTCTTGATGATCCTGCGGTAGCCGGGGACCAGGCGGGGGTTGACGGGCTCCAGGAAGGGCCAGGCGTCCTCGTGCGACTCCATCTCCATCAGGATGATCCTGGGGGGGGTGTGGGATGGTGGCAGGGTCAGGGGGAGCTGGCGCCCCCCGCATCCCCTCCCCGTGCCCCCCTGGCCCCACTCACTCGCAGAAGGTCAGGTCGCTGTTGTGGCCCCGCAGCGACGCGCCCCTCCGTTTGGCGGGGGACAGCCCCTCGCCCGCGTAGCGGGGTACGGGCAGCCCCTCGCGGCGGCGCGAGGCCGGACGGCGCCGTGGACCCTCCTCCTCCTCCCGGAGGGTCCCCGCAAAGAGACGTCCCCGTTTCCGCTTCTTCCCTCGCCGGGGCGAGACGGGGTCCCGGTACTGCCCTGCCTGCGGGGAGGGGATGGGGGGGTCACCGCCGGAGCCCGGGGCCACCACTGGCCCTGGCACGTGGGGAGAGGGGCCCCCATGGTGAGGTACCCGGGAAACGCAGACGGAGCAGAACCAGTCGCCCTCGGGCACCTCCGTCATCTTGGGCCGGTGGCAGTAGAGGTGGCAGCCGCGGTCGCAGCCGTCACACAGCAGCAAGTGCTCGTCGTCGTCCCCGCGCCGACACACCAGGCAGGTCTGCGGGAAAGGGGGGGGGGCTCAGCCACACCGCCACAGGGGTCCCCACCACCCCGGGGTGCCCAGTGGAGGGGGACGGGGGGGCTCTGTCCCTCCCTCCCTGCATCGCGGCGCGGGGTCTCACCACTCTGTTGACTGACTTCTCCCAGGCGATGGATTTCTCCAGCTGGTAGATGCAGAGGGAGACCTGGGCCGCGCTCCGGCACCGCTCCAGCGTCTGCCGCCACGTCCGCACGCGGGGCGTGATCTCGTAGGCTCTGCACCGGGGGGAGATGCTCAGCCAGAGCCCCGGTGTCCCGGTGGCACGGGCAGAATTGGGGGGGACACAAGGGGCTCACATCTCGGTGGGGCCAAGACTCAGCTCCTCGGGGCTGCTCAGCACGGCCTTTTCCACCACCACCTCGTGCAGGGGCCAGAGGGGCTCCTTCAGGTATCGCCGCTCCACGTTCTGCTCCAGCGCCGCCAGCCGCAGCACCGCCAGGTCCAGCGGGTTGGTGCGCTCCCGGCACAGCGGCAGCCCGTCCCGCCGGCTGCGGACCGTGATGTCTTCCAGGGGCTCCACTTTGTGCTCGCAGTACTGCAGATCCTCCCGCGTGGAATCGGGGCTGGGGCACGTCCAGCCCTGCGGGACAGACGGGCTCAGGCCACCGCACGGCAGCACCCGGCCCAGGCCACCGCGGCACCTGCGCCGGCACCTACCCGAATCTGCAGGTCGGCCATCAGCACGCGCTGCTCCAGCTCCTCCACCCACTGCAGCACGGCGAGGTCGGTCTCGTAGGCTCTCTCCATCACCGACCACTGGGCCAGGGCTTCCTGAGACACGGCGGCACTGGCCGCCTCGGGGCGCAGGTGGAAGATAGGGTCTGGGGGCAGAGGGTGGGCTCAGTGGGGGGGGGGAGATGGGCAGTAGCCCCCCACCCTGGCCCTGTGGGTCACCCTTACCGGTGGTGGCGCGCAGGCAGACCTCCCGCAGGAACTCCTTGTGCTTGGTGAGGTGCTTGTGCAGCGCCTTCTCCCGGATGCCCCGCGGGTGCAGCGCTCGAGCCACCGCCTCCAGCTCCTCGGGGTGCTGCAGCCACCACCAGCCGCTCTGCATCTCTGCAAGGCAGCGCCGCCACGCTCAGCACCCCACCGGGGGCACCCACACCCCCCGCCCCGGGGGTCCTGGGGCCAGGCTGGGCTCTCACCGGGGGGAATGGGCTGCTCCGTCAGCTGCGTCAAGTACTTCTGCTCAATCTGCTTGAAGAATTTGGTAGGGGGCCGCCCTCGGCGCTTGGGCTGCCCCGGCAGGTCCTGGAGCTTTTCCAGGCTGCCCCGGTTCCTGGGGCAGGCGCCGTGGGCCCTGGCGCCGGCGTGCACTGGCGTGGAAGCGAGCAGGGGAGCCCCGGCATCGTCCGCGGGGAGGCCGTTCAGCTGGTGGGGATGGAGCAGGTCAGGAGGTCCAAGCACACATCCTCAGCCCCCAACCCCACAGCCCCCTGGCCCTGCAGCTGTTTCGCTTCCCACAGCTCCCCATGGCTCAGTCCAGAGGGTTGGGGGCAGCAGGAGTGAGCTCCCTGCGTGCAGCCCCCAGCCCCAGGGTGTCCCTGGCAGAGGGTCCCTCCCTGCTCCCCCTAGGGAGGTTCCCCCGCTGCAGTCCCTGCAGGCTGGGGACAGCCCCCCCAGCCCTGGCCAGACCCGAGCACGTACCTGCCTGGCTGAGCCCTTGGGCAGGTCGCCACAGGGCTGGCCACGGGGCTGGCTGCGGGGCTGTGCGGGGGCTCGTGGCGAGGGCTCGGCAGAGGAGGTAGCAAGGGGGGCTCGGTCGTCGCAGGGTGTGCGGGGCAGCAGGCTGAACCAGGGCCCCTGCTTTTCTGCAGCCTCTGGGGCACCTTCCTCCTCCTCTTCCTCCTCCGCAGGGTCCGAGGTGGCCTCCAGCAGCTGGAGCCCCGTGTCCCCCTTGCCGGGGCTGCTGTCCGGGGTGAGGACGGAGTCCTTGAGCAGGGACGACTGGGTCTGGCTCAGCCAGGAGAGGAAGGCAGACTGGCTGAGGTCGTGCTGGCTCTGCCCCAGGGGCACGGGCTCCTCCAGGACCCCGTTGACAGGGGGGGGTCTGGGCCCACAGTGCTGTGACAGCTCCTCTTTGCTCTTCCGGGGACGGCCACGGGCACGCGAGGCCGAGCAGTTTGTCCGGCTGGGAATGGGCACCTCCACCGGCTCCTCCTTCACCGGGGAGACATGGGGGGATGCCTTCTCCTCCGGGGGCTCCTGGGGCACCGGCTCGGCTGCTGCAAGGGTGGGAGGAGGAAGAGGAGGAGGAGGTGAGATGCAGGGTCCTTTCCTGGCTGGGGGGTCCCCCCGGGGAGCCCCTTCCCCACTCACCCTCTGTGCCCTCCACGAAGATGCCACCCAGGTGGGGCAGGACCCAGTACTGCCGCCGGTACCGGTCCTGGCCCAGAGAAGCCGCTCGCAGCATCTGTGAGGAATGGAGCAGCTTCTTGCGGAAGAACATCTGCCTCTGTGGGGAGAGCGTGGGGTGGTGAGGGGTCTTGCCGGGGGGGGCTGAGCCCCCAGACCCCCACTGCCTACTCACCTTGGCCAGCTTCTCGATCTGTCTCTCCAGCTCGGGGACGCTGGACGCAGACGTGTCGGCCTGGGGAGGGAAGGGGACCCGTCAGGGAAGCATGGGTGGCAAAGAGACCCCCCCAGGGTGGTGTCCCCACCTCTGTCCCCCGCCATCAGCTGCAGATCCCACAGCCACCCCACCTCCTCCTCCCTGCGGGATTTCCGCCCGCGGCTCTCCTCCTCCATCTCCAGGCCCGTCTCCTCCGTCAGGCGGGAGCTGCGCCGGCGCCGTCCGTCCTCCAGCCCCGTGATCTCCGACTCGGGACGGCCCGTCTTCTTGGCCAGGGCAACCTTCAACCTGCCGAGACACAGCAGAGGCCTCCGCTGCCTGCCCCACTGCCTGCCCCACGCACACCCTGCTCCTGGGCTTGCCAAGGAACGTGGTTACAGTGCAGCACTGAGAAAAGTCACCCCGAGACACCCCCCAGTTCAGGGGGTGGAGGGGAAGGTGTGGAGGCCGCAAGTGGGACCCCAACCTTGTGCGGGGGGCAGCCCCCACCCACCTGCGCAGCCGGCCCTCGATGATCCACTTGTTTTTCCTGTAGTTGGACATGTTCTCCAGGGTCTTGTCGATCTCGCTGCAGGAAGAGGGGGGCTGGCTGCGGTGGGGGGCTCTCCGGGGAGGAGAGGAGCCCACGCCGTGCCCACAGGCAGGAGGGGCTGGGATCAGAGGAAGGGATTGCCCCCCACCCACACTCACTTGATGATGAGAGCGCTGCTGTTGAGCTCGTTCACCAGGAAGGCCAGGATGGTGGCTTTCTTCTCCGGGGGCAGCGCCTGGAAGGGCTTGGTCCGCAGCCCGTCGCACAGGTCCTCGCCCGCCCCGTACGCCATCAGGAAGCAGCGCAGGATCTCGGAGACGGTGTCACGGTTCAGGCTGATCTCCGACACCTTTTCCCCCAGGATCTTCAGGGACTGGGCAGAGCAGAGATGAGATTGGGGAGACCCCTCCTGTACCATGGGGGGGTTGCCAGGAGGGGAAAAAACCAAGCCGGGTAGGATGCCAGCATCCCACAGATGGGAAAACCAGGGCCAGGAACACAAGTCTGAGCAGGAAGAAGGCTGGGGGTGTCCCAGGCCCCTGCAGCAGGACAGACACCCCCCAAGGGCTGCCAGGGACTGGGATCTGGCCAGGCGCAGGACACTGCAGCAAAAGCAGCAACCCCCAAATCCGGGCTCCCCTCTCCCGAGCCTGCAGCAGCTGGGGCCTTGGGGGCACCGGCACCACCGACCTGGTAGGGAAAGGGGCTGGGGGAGGGACTGAGGAAGGGGCCAAGGGTCTGGTGAAGGGTCTGGGGGGTCTCACCTGGCAGTACGGTGGCAGCCCGGGGTCGTAGAGCGCCGCCTGCAGCAGCCGCACCAGCAGGTCCTGCACCTCGCCCGCGCTGTCGCCCACCCCCAGCAGCCCCTCCTGCAGCACGCACAGGCTGGGCACGTCCTTGGCCGGGTCGAAGCCCAGGACCTTGCCGTAGCTCTGGAGGAACTCCACCACCGTCAGGCAGTTGGAGAAGGCGCGGCTGGGCAGGATGAGGCCCGGGATGCGGGAGAAGGCTGGTAGGGGCTGCAGGGAGGGAGAGGGAGCAGTCAGGGCCGGCAAACCATCGGGCAGGGTGGCCGACTCACCAGTTTGGCCCAGCCAAGCCCCCCACGTCCCAGCCTACCTGGTGGTCCCCCAGGCACATGTCCTCTGTGGGCTTCTTCATCTCCTCCAGGATGAGCTGCTGCCGCTGCCGCTCCTCCAGGCGCCGCTGGGCCAGTAGCCCCTTGTCCGCCTTCCGAGGCACTTTGCCTTTCTTCTCCTTGGGCCGCGCTTTCTCCTTGCCCTTCTCCGGTTTGCCTTTCTTCTCCTTGGCCTGAGGACAGACCCCGGGACACGTGGGGAGAGAGGCTCCATCTCCTGTCCCCTTCCCAACCCCCTTGTACCCTGCAGACTCACCTTGGACTTCTTCTTTACCTCCTTTGCTCTGGGGGCTTTGGCTTCCTGCTTCTGCTTGTTCTTGGCCTGGAAGGGTCAAGACCAGCTTAGGTGGCCTTCCTGCACCAGGGACATCCCTACCCCAGACCCGGAGGAGCACCAGAGCCACCCCAAGCCCCATGCAGCTGCTCGTACCTTCCGCCTCATTTTCTTCTTGATTTTGCTCATTTTCAGCTTGTCCTCGTCACTGAGGACCTCTGGGGAGGAGAGCAGAGAGGGAGGTGGTGATGGACCGGCCATTGGGGACCCACCAGAGGCAGGCTGGGGGGGCTGCAGCAGCCACCCTGAGCTGGGGGGTCGGGGAGGGGGTACCTTGGGCTTCCAGCCTCTTTAGGAGCCGCGCATCCGTCTTGCTCAGCAAATCGACCATCTTGACCTTGGGAGGCCGCCCCCGGCCACGCTTCGCAGCCGGTGGCTCCTTGGGCTTGACCTTCTCGGCATTGCGGGGTCGGCCGCGCTTGCCCGTGATGGCCTGGATGCGCGAGGGGATCTCCTCGGGGCTCAGCTTGACCCACTGCAGACCCTGCAGCGCAAACCGGGGTCATTTCCTGCAGCACAGCGTGGCTGGGGGGGTCACAGGGCAGCTCAGTTGCCCCCAGACCCACCTCTGGTGTGTCCCGCTCCTCGTAGAAGTCTCCCACCGGCATGCGGGGGCTGAAGCTGAAGTGCTCACGCCGGACATCCTGCACCACGTTCCTGCTCAGGTACTGGGAGAAGGAGCAAGAAGGCCACGAGGGGGGCTCAGCGCTCTGGACCCCATAGCTACTGGCTCACAGCAGCAGTCAGGGGCTCCGGCAGAGCCAGGGGGGCTGTGGCTGACCCACAGATCGTCCCTCACCCCACTCTCCCCGGGGACCGTACCTTGATCACCTCCGGGAACTGCTTCATCCTCTTCCCACAGGGCCCGTAGTACCAGGTCTCGCCCTGCCAGCGGTGGTTCCCCTTCTTGATCCGCACCTCCCGCCTCCACCTGGGCACAAGGAGCTTCACCCCAGAGCCGTGGGGCGGCCATGGGGCGGGAGGGAAGGGGGGGACAGGGAGGGTGCCACGTACCCGTGCTGCAGGGGAAAGCGCACCTCCTCCTGGGTGGCAATGCGCCGGCGGGGGACATCGCCTGCAGGAGAGGGGACAGGATGCTGGGCTCGGGGGTGCTGGCTGGAGGGGGGACACCTGGGGGGGGCTCTGGGCTTTACCTGCTGCCGAGGCGCTCAGCGGGGCGGCCTCTTCACTCTCCCCTTCTGGCACGGCCGAGATCTCTGGACAGCTATCGGCAGCCTCTTCCTCCTCCTCCTCCTCCTCCTCCTCCTCTGCAGACGGGCCCGGGGACTCCGGCTCCAGTGGGGGCTCGAGCTCCAGGGACCCTGACTCCTCCGGCCCCGCGTGGCTGCTGCTGTTCAGGGCGACGCTGTCGTCTGCAGAGCCAAGGTCAGGGACGTCACCGCCGAGCACGGCCGCCTTCCTGCTCCGCTCATGACACCAGGCAGACCCCACTCCTCCCGGGGGGGGGATGAGGCTGCACATCCCCTCCCAGAGTGGGGAGGAGACCCCCGTGGGGGCTCACACCCAGCCAGGGGCAGGTGCCTGCACGGGGGGACCGCTCTTCCATGTTCTCCCTGGTACCAGCACACGGGGGTCCCCGCTCTGCCCGGGCACAAAGGTGCCGCAGCAGCCATGGAGGCAGAACAAGGCCAGCAGTGTGCCCCCCTCCCCCCCAGCCACCGGGGCCAGCTGGCGTGGGGGACGACTGGCTGGCAGGGGGACACCGGCCCATCCTGGCGTGGCACGTACCGTGCAGTGGGGGTGGTGAGCCGGGGCCGTCGGGCAGCAGGCTGAAGGGGCCGGCGGCGTGGAGTGGGGGGCTGGCGGCGCAGCGCAGGCCGGGCAGGTCGGGGGGCTCCTCCAGGGGGGCCGGGTCACTCACCAGCTGCGAGTCGTCCATGGTGTAGAGGTCCCCGGTGCCGGGGTCTGGGTAGAGGGGGGAGCAGTAGGACTGGGGCTGGGGGGACGCAGACCCACATCTCTGCTCCTGGGGGGGGCGGTCGGGTCCCCCCCATCCGAAAAGGCTCCGGCACAAGAGGGGTTAAGGGCCTGGGCGCCCCCAGCCACGCCCCCTCCTCTGGGAAGCAGAGGAGCCCAAAATGGCCGTGGCGGTGGCGGTGATGTTCACCAGCGCGGAAGTTCAGGCGCTGAGTAACCGCCTCGTCACGGAGCCGGGAAGGGAAGGAGGAGGGAGGGAAGGCCGGGAGCGCGGGGGAGGGACACCGCGGCACCGGGACCACGGGCCACCACGGCCACCGCCACCACGGCCACGGCCACCGTCACCACTGCCACGGTCACTGCCACCACCGCCACAGCCACCACCACCACCGCCACAGCCACCACCACCACCGCCATCGCACCCATCACCACCCGGAGGGGACGGAGAGGGGCCTGGCGCCCTTTCCCCGGGTGCAGGCAGCTGCCTGCCCTGCCCACCACGTCCCCGATGCCCCCCCTACCTCTGGAGAGGGACTCGAAGGGCTCCAGCGGGTCCTCGCTGAGGATGTGGGCGTCCTCCAGCCGAGGGGCGATGGGCGACGCGTCCCCCAGACAGCCGCTGCCGGGGGCCAGGACAGGCCCCTCCTGCCCGAGCGGCGCCACGCCGGGGGCAGAGCCGTTGAAGCTGCAGATCTTCAAGTCTAAAGGGAGAACCGACCGAGAGCGGACATTGTGGCAGGGGACGGGACGGGGACAGAGCCGGGTCCCTGCCACCCACCCCCGCCCCAGGGCATCGCCCGCCACAAGCTGCCGCCATTCCCTGCAGCGGGGCCCATGGCGCCCGGCCTCCCCCCAGCACCCAGCCCTCCCGCAGCTCCCGGCCGCCCCAGGGGGACACCGCTCTCCCGGCCTGGTTTAACCAGATCCCAACACCGACTCCGAGAGGCCAAACCCCAACCAGGACACCGGGCAGACGTGCCAGGCCTCCCCGGGGAGCGCGATGCCCGGCTCGGGGTCCATCACCATCCCGTGGGGGCTGCTCCTACCTGGCTGGGCCTCCTCCAGCTCCATGCTGCCCACCAGCCCGCCCCCGTTCTCCGCGATGGCGGGGGGGATCTCTTTGGCAGCGGGGTCGGCATCTCCTTGGCCGGTGCCTGGCTCCTCCGGCGGGCCCGGTGGCAGCGAGAAGGGCTGGGTGCCCGAGGCCAGCATGGGGGAGGGCTGGGAGGCCGTGTAGAAGCCGGCCGGCCCGTTCTGCATCAGCTCGAAGCTCTGGTCGTGGAAGGAGTTGTACAGCTCCTGCGAGTCGAAGTTCAGCCCCATGGGGCCGGGGGTGCCGTTGCCCCAGAACTCCTGCCCAGCCCCCCGTAGGTTAGTGCCGTGCCCCGGGGACGCCGGCCGGGACCCCCCAGAGACGCCGTTGAGGGGAAACTGTCCGAGGGTGGGGAGCGGGGGGGTGGCGGGGCTGCCGTCCTTGAGGCCGCCGGCGGGGGGGTACGGCGCGTAGTCCCAGAGGCAGTCGTAGGAGCGGAGGGGCGGCGTGCCGGCGGGCGGCGAGCTGGGGGCGAAGGTCCCTGAAGTACTGGGGTGAGATACAGTAGAGAAGCCATTGACATTCATGCCCCCGTTCAGACCTGCGAGGGAGCCAGAGGAGACACAGACAGGTCAGCGGCACCACGAGGACATTTCTCGACACCCTCCCCCTCACACAGACCCACAGCAGCGGACGTGGGGGCTTGAGGACAGAAGGACGACAGCCATTGAGCCCCCTGTCCCATCGGTGTCCCCCCACCCAGGCACAACCACTGCCTGTGCCCAGACAGAGCTGGGCAGTTGCCCCCCTGATCCCCCCTCCCCGGGGCATTTCCCCACTTGGTGGAACCAGCCCCACCGCGGGGCTTTGCCGGCGTGGGGCCGAGGGCTGCGGATGCCGGGGATTAGCCCAGCGCCTGGCAGGGCTGCACGGCATCAGCTGATCGGCCAAATCCAGGCAGAGACCCCCTTCCGGCACGGCCGCTTCTCCAGGCCAAGGCGAGGGTGGGCACGGGACAGACCCCCAGCAACAGCCCCATGTGTGGGGAGGTGCCACCAGCCACGGCCCCTCTGTCCCCACAGTCTGGGGGGACACTTACTTTTCCCTTGTGGGGGGAAGCCGAGCGGGGAGCCGTGGGCGAAGGGGCTGTCCCCTGAGGCAGGCGTGGGTTTCGGTCCTGAGGCAGCGGGTGCGGAGGAAAGGCCAGTGAAGTTAAAATGGTTGTTTGTTTCCATTTCTACAGAGGGGAGAAGAGGCAGGGGGTCAACCACCGGCGGGGACTGGGGCTGCCAACCCAGCAAACGCTCGGCCCCGCCACCCCCCACCGGGGCCTATGGGGAGGGTGGGGACCCCCCGCTCCCGCACCGGGGACACGCCAGGTCCCCAATCCAGGGCAGGATGAGCTCCTCCTGCCCTGGAGCTCAACGGAAACGTGGGGGGACTTGAGAGCGTGAGCAAAATCCCCCCGGGACCACGGTGCCTCTCGCCGAGCTCCCAACACAGCGGAGACGACGCTGCCTCTGCCAGGAGCCGGCCCAGGACAAGCCACCACCTGCACGAGCAGAGCTCATGACCGCGCTCCAGCGTCCCCAGGGGCGGCCGTCACCGAGAAACCCCGCTGCCGCCCGCGCTTCTTCCCACATCCAACTCCAGCGCTCGGCTCCCGGGTGCCGCCATCCCAGGGCCCTGGCACAGGGCGAGACCGTGGGAGCTCCGGCAGAGCCATAGGGGACGTTTCCCAGCGAATCACTGGCCCCCCCAGAGCAGCTCTGTGACCCCCCCGAGGCCCGGCACATCCCAGTGCTCCCTGGGGAACACCGTGCTCCCGGCACAGAAATGCCTCTGTGGTGACAGCCGGTGACGCCGCTGCGATGGCCCCAGGAAGAGGGGCCCTGAGCCCTGTCCCCCCCCAGCACAGCTCTGGGGACACCACTGCGGCAGCGCCCAAGACAGAGTCCGCAGTGGCCTCGTGTCACAGCCGGGAACCAGCCAGACCCGGAGCCCTGGCACTGGTTTGGCACAGCCCGGGGACCGGCAGCAGCCACCGGTGACCTTCACTGCCTGGGAGGGGCAATGCTCCCCCAAAACAGGGAGCCAGGAGGGTTCCTGGGGGGGGCTCCCAGCAGGACAGGACCCTGCTGTGCCACCGGCACAGCCAGCAGTCACCGGGGGGGTCCTGGCACATGGGGTGGGGGAGCAGATGGTGTGGGGGAAGTAGAGGTGAGACGGGACCCCCGGTGCTGTCGGGGACCCGCGGGGACACCCCATGGGGTGCCATGGCCAGTGTCACCCCGTCCTGCCCTGCCCGCCCATCCTGCCATCAGCTGAGGCAGCACCGGTTCCACCGACCTCTCCGGAAGGGCCGATGCCACCACACGCCCGGCAGACGCGGCGCTTCAGCAGCAGCTCATGGCAGGGCCCGTGTCGAAACCCAGGCGGGGATTTCATCACGCCCTCGCCCGCATCGGCCGGTGCCGCGGCGCGGCCGGAGGGGCCATGGCTGCCAAGCGCTCCCCGGGCCGGCTGGGGACACCGGTGATTCATCCGCCAGAGAAACCCGTATGGGCGGTGACGCGGCTGCCACACGCACGTCGCTCCCGGACATCCCGGGGTGGCCCCACAGCCTCCCCCCGCCCTCAGCCCGTGAGACGGGGGCTGATGCAGCCCGACCCCTGCCCTGACCCCAGCTGGGACCCCCCCCCGGCACAGGGACACCGTGGCTGGAAAGAGAAAAAGTCTTTCTGTCCCCAGCCGGTGGCGATGTGCCAGCTGGGAATGCCGCTGCCGGCGCTGGGGGTCAGAGGGGGGAGCAAAGGGACGAGCCAGAACCGGGCAGATGGTGGCCGCGGGTCGGCACTGCAGACTGGGAAGGGCTGGGCAGACTGGGAAGGGCTGGGCAGACTGGGAAGGGCTGGGTGCAGGGAGGGGGCTGGGGGCGGCCATGGGGAGCTCGGCCGGAGAGAAGTGCCACAGCCGCGAGGGGAAAATGAAAGCCGGGAAGGTGGGAATTCACCGTGGCGAGGGCAGGGGGACCGGGCTCCAGCCGCGGCCGTACCGGGACGGGGACATGGAGCCACCACACGCCACAGCTCACCCTGGCTCTGGGGACAAACAGGGCCCAGCCCCGGTTTGGGGACACCCTGGGCCCCACGGGTGCTGGAGCCGCCCTCGGCATCACCGGGACGGTGGCCAGCGCTGGGCGCGGTGCGGGCAGAAGCCGTGTGGCTCCTGCCCGGGCCCGGGGCTCGTGCCCACCGCGGCCCCGCTCCCCCCGGGCGGCACGTGACCCAGCGCCGAGCCGCAAACTGGGCCATGGCACGTAACCGGAGCCGGCGGGCGAGGTGCGGAGGGTGACGGCTGGGGATGCGCCGGCAGCAGGACGGGGGTCTGGGGGTGGTGACACCCCGGGGGTCTCACCAGGGTTGTCCCCCCCCGGGGCTGGTCCCAGGTCCCAGCGGTGCGGGCAGAGCCGACGTGGCAGCGCCCGCTCGCCCCGGTGCTGACGCCCAAACTGGCCGGTGGCACCGGCGCCCGGCCCGGGCTCACCGCACTCCTGGGGGCTGCGGGTACCGAGGGGGGGTGCGGGGGGCTCCCGCAGCCGGGGGTGCCGTTGGTGCCGTTGAGTCGTCGTCGGTGCCCCCGCGGGGAGCTCAGCCCCCCCCCCCGGGCCAGCGGCCCCCCGGGAGCCAGACGCGACCTGATTAAAAAGGACGTTTCAAAAACAACGAGACGCAACAACCGGCTGCCATTTCCCGGCCACTTCCTGCGGGGGGGGTCGGACACGGACACGGACAGACGCGGACACGGGCCCCCCCGCGTTGCGGCGCTGCACCCGGCGGGGACCCCCCCCCCGGTCCCTGCGGCAAGGACAACCCCCCTCCCCCCCCGCACCGCCTCCCCCCCCCCGCCGAGTCTCGCGGGGAACGCCCCGCCCCCACCCGCCGCCGCAGGGGGGTCCCGGGCCGGGAGGGGGCGGGGGGAACCGGGGGGAACCGGACGGGGGCGAAGCGATTGGGGGGGGCAAGGACGGT
>JAOQGL010000155.1:0-13605 GCA_027564165.1 Gallinago nigripennis | reverse complement strand
GAGCCACCTGGGCTGGTGGGAGGTGTCCCTGCCCAGGGCAGGGGGTGGCACTGGGGGGGCTTTAAGGTCCCTTCCAATCCAAACCATGCTGTAACTCTATGATTTGTGAACTTTTTGGCATTTAGTGTAGGTCCTGCAAACACTGCAAACTGCTTTGTTCTCCCATGCCTCCCCCCAAAGTGTCCTGCCTCCTCCTGACACGTTCTGGCCCCACCACATCCACTGTGAGACCTCCGGGAAAACCTTCCTTGCTCTCAGCATCCCCAGGTGGGGGTGACGGAGTCTCCAGCCTCATCTCATCCCTCCCAGAGCCTCTGCTCCCGGGCATCTTCAGGCAAAGAGCAGGTAGATGTGCTGCACTGCCAGCAGAGGAACCAACTGTGCCCCAGCATCTCCTCCCCTTCCAACCTGAAGGGACTAGACACGCCTGAGATGTTTTACCCAGTGTTTGCAGTTCAATAATTCATGGGGCACCGTACCAATACACTTATTCCTAATTACCTCCTTTAAATAGAGATGTTCTTCCAAACCCACTACCCTTTGTTCCCTGCGATTCTCAGCACTCCATTTCATTTCTTTCTAAAACAGCAGCTCAAAAAACAGAGTTCTGCAAACTTAGGGCGAAACCGAGATAATTCTTTAAATATTTGCTGACCTGTAGATTTTTCAAAAAAAAAAAAAGAGCCGAGCTTTTTATCTGGCAAACTGCCTGAAATAATGGGGATAGGTGCTACCTGAATTTTCATGAGTAATTAGCATAATTAACTTCCCTGCTCTACTCCTCTGCCTCTTCCACCGCTCTGGGGAGTTGACGTGGAGTTTATTGACTGGGAGAACCCACCAGATTTTCTGCTCTGCCATCAGGAATGACAAAGGTGCCAGGTCCTGCCAGCCTGCACACCCCCAGCTTCTCCAGTTGGTAACCTCTGCTGCCTTGGGATGCTCTAAGATGTCATGGGAAATCTGTCTGCAGGTAAAACATGGATTAGTCCCTAAATTGGAACTATTTGAAATGGGAAATCAGTAGAATATTCGAAACTAATAGCAAAGGCGTTTACTGTTCTGCTTCTACAAGATTTTAAATGTGATTTGCTCTGCAGCCGATGTTATTTCAATTTCAATCTGAGTGGGTTTCAACCTCAATACCTGCCAATCCATCCCACCTGGGCACGAGTCCCCTTCCACGGGGGTTTCCTGGCCCCTGACCTCCATCATGAGCACCTGCCATGTCCCTAATCCCAATTCACCTCCCGCCACAAGAGGGGCCTTTTTCCAGGGCCAAGAACAAAGTGTTAGCATCACAACTGCTCTAAATTCATTGGTTGTTTTGATTTATGGGAAAATATTCCCACCCCTTTTCACAGATACATCTTCATAATGAAACGAGCAGAACAGCATAGTGTAAAAATAAGAATTATTGGTTATTAATTCATTATTTCATGGAAGCACGTAATATTTTCTCTTTGAAGGCAATATCACACAATATTACTGGTTCTGGTAGTCTCAGTTCCATTTTTAGAGATTAACTCCCAGCTTCATCATTTTATTTGAAATATTTAAAAGGTGCTGGCTGCTGCACTGGATATTTATTAATTTCTGAAGATTTACGACCTAGAAACACTGACTTCTAAAAATTATGAGGAATAATATGCATATGCAGAAAAGTAAGTAAGCAATTCACAGCATGGTTTTGTCTATTATTTTGCACTTTTCTTAAGGGAGAGAGGTCTTTGAAAATTCGAGAGCCAACTCTGTTCACTTTATAGGAATAAAGTAAAGGAATAAAAAGCAACATAAGCTCTGAGACCACGGCAAGGCAGAGACCGTGCCTAGAGGATGAGAAATACTGTAAAAATCCCGTGTTACTTTCCAAATTTTCGATACCGCAAAACATTATTGAAGGATTTTAGCATCCAGAAATATAACTGAATTAAACCAGCCATGATACTAATTAACTGCATTTATTTCCGTTTCAGAACAGTTACATTAGTCTTTATTTTTAATGCTGAAATGAGACAAAGGTTTCTTCCCTGACGCAATAAGCTCTGACAAAAAGCTGAGGGCTTACAACGGGAGATGATGAGAGCCCCGCGCTCCCGGGATGCACTAATGAGTGTCGGATGGCTGTTACACTCAACAGCCACAGAAATGCCATCATTTGATAATGAATAGGCACGGTGACAGCGCGGGGGCTGCACCAGCTGTGGCACATCACTGCAAGGAGAGGGAGAGCCTTGAGGGCAGCAGACATCGCCTGTGCCAGGGTTGGAGAGCAGCCCCCACCAGCTTTGACCAGGGGAAACCAAGGAATCACCACACCAAACCCAAATGTCCACTCAATGTTTTGACCTCCCAGCCCAGGAGAGGGATCTGGGGCCACCACCAGTGGCCCACAGAAGGTCCCCAGGAGATAGACATGCAGATGTGCTCCAAAGCACCACGATGGACCTCCTTGATATCAACTTGCTCTGATGGTATTTCTACACTGGCTTTCATAATCATAGAGTCACAGAATGGTTTGGGTTCGAAGGGACCTTAAAGACCATCCAGTGCCACCCGCTGTCCTGGGCAGGGACACCTCCCACCACACCAGGGTGCTCAAAACCCTGTTCAACCTGGCCTTGAACCCTTGAAGGGAATGCAATGTTTGAGAAGAAACCCAAAGGCAGGTGTGAAAGGGACAATGGGAAAACACTATTTACCAGTCATTTAAAATATGTGATAAAAGAAAAATGTAGGAACCCCCCCCTAGATCTCTGTTGGGTGATTCTCCAGGAGAATCCAGAGACCCTGCAGCTTGGCAGGGGGTGGGAGATGCCCTTCTGCCTGTCCTGGCTTCCTCGGCTGTCTCAGGGCTTTCTCCTGACATCGCACCCTCCCTCTGCTGCCAGGTTGGCCACCAGGACCAGGCAGTGTGGTGCCCCTGATGACCACTCCATCTCCTCCTAACGCCAGGAAATATGCTGCTGTTGCCCAAGAATCAACACAAGGATGAGGTTGTCTCTGCCAGCTTAGCTGTTAAGTACAAAATGCATCAAAGACAAGGAGAAGAAAATCACAGAATCACAGAACCACCTAGGTTGGAAGGGACCTTTTAAGATCATCTAGCCCAACCAACCAATAAAACCAAAAATGTCTACAAAGGCGTGGGTGCTCCTGCTCCACAGCAGAGCTGTGATAACTTCACCTCTCCCTTCTCCAGGAGGAGGAGGAGGACACAGGCTGGAGCTGCCTGGGCTCCGGGGATTTCTTAAGAAATATTCAGGTTTTATGTTTCCCACGTTCTTCCTGAATAGGCCTTTTTTTCACTAACAAGGCTTAATGAAAAAAAAAAACAACAACACATTCTTTGCAAGTGAAAACAAGTTGGATTTTAGGATTTCCTTATAATAACATCTGCTCTACAAGTAGTTAGGAGACACGAGGCGGGAGATAATTGCGTGCTGTGTCGTGTCCTTTATTGGATCAGTATTGACCCCGGGACTCGGCGCTGAGGAGGTAATACCATCCCCGCCACGCAATTCTCTCCAGGTTGGTTTAAGTAAAATAATAGAGTTAATGACAGAAGCAAAGCTACCCAGAGAGGTGTAATTCATCATGGAGTGTTTCGTGCCATTATCTTAAAAACATACAGTGTAGTAATCACTTGAAGTAGTGATAACACATAATTGTATGCTTCTCATAAATTATAGGTGAATGGGAGTTTCAGCTAATGAGTGCCAAATAGCAGCTCGGGAACTGGAGTGATTACAGAAGATGTGGTGATGAATGCATTTATTATTGGGGTATTACAAATCTTTTTATAGCGGAGATGGCAAGTTTATAAATAAATAACCAGCCACAGAGGTACCTGAGCGACTAACCTGACAACTAAGTTATGAGCCTGCAGCTTAACCAGCCTCTCATGCAAAACCATTTGAAAGCTTGGTGGAAACAAAATGAAGCAAAACAAAGAAAATAGATGTCCCCCCCAAATGCCTGCATCCGTGGGTACCCACACACTCTCTTGCTTGCAAAAGACACACTGTTGGAGTATTCTCAACAGAAAACCAGTCTTTGGCATTGTTTCTCAAGGAAAAGCATCCTCCCCGTGCAAAATAATTAAAAGCAACAAAGCTACTTTATGGTACAAATAAGGGGCTGCCCAAAGTGAAGGGGTTTTTCTGGGTCACTGGTTGGGATAAAGAGCAGGGAGGGCTGTGCAAAACCCACCAGAACCCCATTCAGAATTGCAGATTTGTTTTTCTTCTTCCTCTGCAACACTCACTGTCAGAAAATGCTTTTATTTGATAACGCAAAAAAAAAAAAAAAAGCCAGGTTGGAGGGGGCTTTGATCAACCTGGGGTGGTGGGAGGTGTCCCTGCCCAGGGCAGGGGGTGGCACTGGGGGGGCTTGAATGTCCCTTCCAACCCAAACCGTTCTATAGTTCTATGAAAAACCAGCAATATCCCTTTGGGGCTTCTCCCTCCTCTCCAGAACGGGAGGACCGATGGCAGAGGAGCCAAGAGTGGAGCTCCATGAGCTCCATTTCTGGGGGCTCACCTCCTCCCACAGCCACCCAGCACAAACCAGTAAACGCTGAGGATGAAGGTGCCGATGAAGAAAGATCAAACCTTCACTCACTGCTGTGAATCAGCTATTTTCAGTGATTCCAACCGAGGCCAACTGGATCCAGCCCCCTGTTCCCTGGGGAGAAGTGTTTCAAGAGCACCGTATTTCTGCCAGGGAGGTCACTGCCTAGAGCCCCACATCTATAACTTGGGTTTATTTTGATTTGCTTTTCTTCACACACTGAAGACAGAACCTACTGCTAGCGTTTCAGAGAAAGGAAATGGATGGAAAAAAAAAAACCACAAAACCAACCAAAAACCAGGCAGAAACCAAGCAAAAATGAACAAAAATGTCAATGTGATTTAAGAGCCCAAAGCGATGCTGTCAGCCCTGCCTCGGTCCAAAATCCATGTGGTGGGAGAGTATTTCTCTGTTTGGAAGAAGCTGAGTACTCCCTTGCTCTTTTAAATGAAGCAAATATGTTAAAACACACATATATATATGTATGTATAAAATCCAAATGAAAATATTCTGGCCTTCTGGAATGTATTTTGGCGTTTTTACAAATAACACATTTCCTGGCAGCGATCTCTTTGCAGCCCGGCAGCGCGTGCCCAGCCACCGGGGCTTTTTTCCTCTCCATGAAAATAAGCCAAAAGGCAAAGGAAAAGAAGGCTCCGGCTGCTCTGACGTTTCTGACTTGAGCTTAGACCTGGGTTTAGTTCCTGCTCCAAGGGCAGAAGCACCCATGGCCGAGGTCTCTGCTCCCGGGCAGGCAGAGCAGGGCTGACACGGAGGTGGCCCACGTTTCAGGTCAGTATATATACATATATAGTGTATATATATATATACATATATATATATATATAAAAATATATACAACACGCTCAGGAAAGCCCAGCTGGCAAACAAGGCCATTTCAAGAAGGCCATTTCAACAACTCCCTTTTTCTCAAAATACTTGAGAAGTTAGCTTCATCCCTCTGCAGAAGGAAAATAAAATTTAATAATCTCAAAGGCTTTCATGAGATAGAAATTTCCACCCAAACTAATAACTAAATAGCTCAATTCGTATGAGTTCTACTAGGGCTGATGCATGATTTCATCTGCGCTTATCTCCTAGAACATTTAGTTTGCTGATGTATTGCTGTTTGGAATATTAGTAATACATTTTAAAAAAAAAAAAAAAGGTAAATTTAATTGTGCTGCAGCCCTTTGCTGTAATGAATCTTTCACAAGAAATAAGAGTGACCTCTTTTAAATAAAAGAGGACTAAAATGTTATAGATGGAGCTGTGCCGCTGATGGAAACACTCGAGCTCAGAGCACAGATGTCTCTGGCTACAGCTGCCAGCAAGAGACAGGTTTTTGGATGAACCTTAGAGCCACTACCACACTAACACAGTATCAATAATATTATTAAACATGTCCGTGTGGGGAGATCTTGGTGTAGTGCAGCATCTCTGGGCCATCCCACTGTGGCAGCGAGAGCCCACCTGGCAGGGGACAGGGAGGTTGGACCCATCCATCCCTGCCATAATATCTCCTTGAGTGGTGGTGGGGCAGCAAGAAAATGAGCTACACCTTGGGAGAAGACCTCACAGCTCAGGAACCCCTTCTGCTGATGCTGTGCTCTGCTTATTGATTGGATGGGCCAGAAAATCCACCCGGTCCCCAGCAGAACCTTCCAGGATCAAGATCTGCCCCATCTCCAGGGAAATACAAAGGGATTGCTCCATGGAGGCCCTCAGCTGTACTATGCACGGATGGAAACCTTCATGTCTTATGCCATGTATTGATTTCTTAAGTATTTTCTAATAGCATCTAGTGGGGTAATAGTAGAGAACCACCCCGAGACCTCCTGGGTCTGGCAGACCCCTCCTGGTGGTCCTGGTCTCTCTGCTAATGCTCTAGTACCAATGGTTTCAAGAGAAAAAGTCAGATAAAGGACATCACTACAGTGGCATTCCAAAGAAATTCATTAATTCATATCTCATTTTATGTATTCGGAATTTTCCTCAATTGAGGGATATATCCCGGATCCAATCCCTTCCATAGTACTGCCAGATAACATTTAAATAAGCCTCGCCCTGCATTATAATGGAAAAGATTCAAAGTGTTTGGGTTTAGGACAGCAAATTACAACAAAAAGGTTTTGAAGTCACTGGAAGATAATAAACCTGACTACGCTCTTGGTTCACATGGTACTTAATTTTCTAGTTTTTATAGAAGAAAACCAGGTATAATCTAAAAGAGTGTCTGCCTGTGCTTCCCTGAGTGGGGCAAAATGTCAGGAGCACCCTGGGTGCTTTAATGACCTCATTAATCCAACAGCAGGATTTTCCACACCTTTGGGCTGAGACAGGCTGTGGGGTGCCACGTCTGCCCAATGTGGACAAGACAAACAGCCACGTGAAGTTTCTCCACCATCACAACAAAATGAAGACCACGAGAACCAGCCTACGGGTGCCTTCTGAAGCAGCGGGAGTTTCAGAGAGGAAGGGGTTATTGTAAATCCGAGAGGCTGCCTTAAATACCTTACACATCCTCAAACCTGGTGCCTGGGCTTGTTATTTTTTGTCCCTGGACTGCTAATAGGATGAACATTTTTGCTGAGCACCTCGGGAAGCCTGTTCCCGTTTCTCATGCTGCATTTCCACTTGACTCCCTCGTCGTGAGAAAGAAATTCCACCGGAGGAATTCGGCTTTTTCCAGAGGGCGGCCAAGGCAGTCGGTCACTGAGCGGAGCCGCCGTCTCCGCTCCACCGCTGCTCCTTATCTCCTCGCAGCAGACACCCACGCTCGCCTCCCTAATCCACTCCGGAGAAGGCGTCCCACCACCATCAAGCCCCCGTGGCTGCGGGATAATCACGGCCATTGATTCCAACGCGCTGATTTTTCAGCTGGAATCTCCCGCTCCATGGCGGGGCTGGTCCCGGAGCGCATCCTCCTGACAACCAGCCCCCAGCCGGGGGCTTCTCTGCTCCTGATTGTCCCTGTGGGTTCCTGTTGCTGACATTAAAAGGGCTGTGGTGGAGCACACGTGGCATCTGAGAAGTTTGGGGGGAAAGCGGCGCGAAGCCCGACCTGCCCGCGCCTGCCCCCCCAGGAGGGGTGGCCGATGGTACCACACCACCCTGCCTGCGTCCACAGCCCCTCCACGAAACCACAATGCCATTTCCAGCTGGAGATTTCAGCAGATGTGATCAACGATTACTGAGCTGTCCACCTGGGCTGCTCCAAAAGCCAGACCCCCGACATGGAGAAGAGCAGTCACCCTCCCATCGGCACCTCCCGTGAGAAAAACCAGATTTACAGCCCCCTGCCGCTGGAAGGGAAGTGACAAAAAGGTGTAAATCTTTCTCCCTGCCTTCCCAGGCTCCAGTTGATGTCAGCAAGGACAAGATTTGGCCCTCTACAACTACCTTTGTCCTCTACCACTACCTGAAAGGAGGGTGGAGAAAGGTGGGGGTTGGCCTCTTCTCCCAAGGGAATAACGACAGGACCAAGGGAATGGTGTGAAGTTGGGGCAGGGGAGGGTTAGATTAGATCTTGGGAAGAATGACTTTCCCGAGAGGGTGGTCAGGCCCTGGAACAGCCTGCCCAGGGAGGTGGTGGAGTCACCATCCCTGGAGGCATTCAAGAAACATGTAGACATGGCTCTTCAGGGCGTGCTCTAGTGCCTGAGATTGTTGGTTTGTGTCTGTTTGTGGCTTTTTTTATTTTTTATTTTTTGTGGGGTTTTTTGGGGTTTGGGTTTTTTTGTGTGATTGGACTCAATGATCTCAAATGTCCCTTCCAACCATGAAGATTCTGTGATTTCACCCCAGACCTACAACAACTTTGCCTTTGGGGAGAGCCCTCTCATCGCCTGACCATGGCACTGCCTGTCCCTGGCTTGAGACCTGTCTCACACCACAGCCCTGAACCAGCCTAAATAGTGATGCTGTAAGTCGTTTCATAGAACCATGGAACAGCCCAGGTTGGAAGGAGGGACGCTGAAAGACCAACTGGTCCAGCTCTTCATGGAAAAAAGGAGAAGTTTCAGTTTTCGTTTAATTTCAGAGAAATTAAATGCAGAAAAATGCATTAAAAAATGGCATTTCTCAGCACGTGTTGCTTTCTGAAGAAACAAGTGATGACGCACGCAGAGGAAAGATGACCATCCTATGACCATCCTATCCAGACACTCACTGACTACCTATATGTGACTATTTTTATAATTACTGGGAAATCCATTTGTGCCACCTGACTCTCTTTGGAGGTGACTCCAGCTCGCACGACTCCTCCACGGCAAAGTCTGATACAGCCTGAGATTGGCACATCCTGTGTGTTACGAGGAGCTGCTCTTGAGTAGTTTCCTTCAGCACATCACCTAGAAACAAGCTGTTTAATAGTAACAACCAGTGGGAATTCCTTTTTTCCTCTCCCTTTATGTTTCCCCTTTGAAAAAATACCTTCTTATTCATGTTCAAAATATGTTGCCTGTTCATTTTACTTGTAAAAGAGGTGGAAAGAGAGAATCACATCATTTGAAAGTTAACAATTTCACATCTCCAGTGTCACAGAACAAATAGGCTTTTATAAAATGGATCAATTACTGATAAGCTCTGCAGGAGGTATATTAAGGTGCTGAGGGTATCAACAGGTGAGGGAATCACTCGGGGAAGCATACAATGCACATTAAAATTCGTATTTAGATAGAATAGATGAGAACTTTTCTCTGTGTATTTTTAGATGAAGTGATGCCTTATGCAGTTAATAGAATTTAACAAGTTAAATAATTGTTGGCTGGAGGATGGATGAGAACACGTTTGTTTGACAAACAGCACCTGAAGGAATAGTATTGAAAGGGCACTGATTGTAAACTGGGCACGTATCCCAACCCCTCACCCACCCACCCCCACTCCCAGCAAGTTCATCCTGTTCCCCGTGAGGGGCGTTTGGGATGGATGAAGAAGATGCTGAAGGTCCTGGAGAGAGGAGGAGGAGGGCGGGGGGGGTGGTGAAGGACAGCTTGGTCCTGCAACTCCTGTGCCCCCCGTCCCTCCTGCAGAGGGGGGACACCCCGGTCCCCGCGGGTGATGGCAGCCTTTGCATTGACCGGCACTGGGAGGTGCTTGGATTGCTCAGAGAAAATCCACACTCACTAATTAGACTGAATTAGCTGAAAACCCGCTGCCTCCTGCCCTCCTGCACTCCAATCCCACAGCAAACCGAAATAAAACGACCCCCTGTACAATCACTGTGGGGCTACCCATGTCATATACACACATACGTAACTACGTACATAAGTATATACACATTTTTATGTATATATAAAATATATATGTATATGCATATATATATGTATGTATATATACATTTTATAGGTGTATATATAAGATGATAGCTACTTCAGTAGGCATGTCACTGTGTTCTGTATAGCCAGCAGTACCTAACCATTATATAGAAGCATGTATGATTCACCCACCTTTTCAGAAAGGTGTTTGAAGTAAGGCTAAAGTCAGGTACGGTCCAAGCACAAATTATTATATATAATTTATAATAAGCATATTATTATATATAAACATATAAATAAAAATATATAAAAAAACCATCATAGAATCATAGAATGGTTTGGGTTGGAAGGGACCTTAAAGATCATCGAGTTCCAACCCCCCTGCCCTGGGCTGGGACACCTCCCACTACAGCAGGTTGCCCAAAGCCTCAATATTCTTATCATAAGTAGTAAAGTTACCATATAGGTGCATTTGCAAATTAGTTTTTCCTTCATATTCTTTTTTTAAACAAAAATGGTCTTCCCTGGTTTGGTGATGTATTGCAAATACAGTATTTTCCAAGCAATAAGTAGGAAATAAATTTCCACTGAATTTTCTTTAGCTTTCAGCAGTTTAGACATCATCAAATATTTCACTTCGAGACACTGACAGGTATCTTCCACCAGGCTGGTACCTTCCCGAGCCCTTTATATTAAAGGCCAATATATTGTGGCTGATGGAGGGGCAGCTGGAGCTGGTGATGGGGGGGGGGGGGGGATGAGCCATGGGGTGCCCCCCAGGCTGTGGGCACAGAGCCTGCAGGACCCCCAGGTTCTGCTCCGAAAAGATCATCTTGCTTAATAATTCATCCCCCATACACAACCACATCTATGTACCAGTGTTTATGGAAATGAATGGCAAAAATGCATTTCCCTCTGTGATTCCCTGAGCCAGGCAAGGGTTGGTGAGGAAGCAGGGGCTGCTCCACCTCGAGCATCACAGCAGGGTTTGCTGGAGGCAAGGGGTACAGCTCTGCAGAGACCAGGCACCTTTCTCTTTAATAATACCTAACTGGAAAGAATTCAGCCTGGCTCCCCGCGGTAGGCTGAGTTCAGAGTGCTGGGAAAGAGAAGGAATCAAACAAACCCCAAGCCCAACCGTGTTCTGGGCAGAAATAATCGAAATTACAGGTGGGGCCTCCCCGTGGCATTTGCCAAGAGTGGCTTCGTTAGGATGGAACTGATTTTCCCAGGGCTGCTAACCCACCCCCCCGTGCCCTCCCAGGCACTGGAAGCGCCGATTGCCGGAGGGCTCAGAGAGGCTTCCACTGCTCACCCACTTTGAGCCATTTTCACATTTCTGGGGTTGGGGGTGGGCTTTTTTTTTGTTGGTTTGATGGAGGCAGCACCCGTGGGTGGTTGGTCACACAGATTCCCCGGACACTGAGGAATGGTCACCCCCAAGATGACATGGGAGAAGGACCTCCATGACTCCCACATCACCAGGAATCCCCGGGGAGATTCCCACCAGCTAAAGGTTTAGCTTTGGCAAGTACCGAACGGGAAAAACCACTTCACCCTCTGATAAGCAATACTGTATAAGCAAACCTATTTCTCTATAAGAACTGGGGTCAAAGACCTAACTCTAGTGATGGCACACAAAAAAAAAAAAAACCAAACCCCAAAAACCAAGGAGAAAAGGCAGGTCCCTGCAGGGGATAACACATCAGCACTCCTGTGCTGCCAGGGATCAATAGCTGTTTTCAAGCAACTCTTCCAAAACCAGGAGGAACACAGCCTGGGAAGGGAGAGCCGGGCTGGCTGGAGGTGTCTGCTCTACAGCCTTCCCGTGGTTAAAAGCAGCCCAAACACTTGAGCTGCCCCATAAATAGCACGAATGAGAACCAGGGTATTAATCTCTGCAGAGCCCCCGTACAAGCGAGATTAATCAGCTTGTCTCTCATAAGGCCGGAATAAAAACCATTTCCAGAAAGGACACACACAGGGGCATTAACCTCTTTTCCCCATCTTGAAGTCACATCTTCATCACAAAATGTTAAAAGGCAGTTTCTTTTTTAAGACAACCAGGCAAACAGCAATAATTTGGCCTGATTTATAGCCTAGGGGAGATAATTAACTGAAATGTACTGGTTTATAAAGAAAGAAGGTATCAACATAAAAGGAGAGGTCTATGATGCCACCCCAGCGCCTCAGAGCATCGGGGCACCCCAGGGAGATTTAAAACACACAACCCCCTGGGGAAAACCAGCATTTTGCTGAAAAAGGGTGAATTTCCCAGCTCCTACAGCCAACCTGCCCAAGCCGCGACTCAAAATCTGCCATGGTCATCTTCAAACTCATACGGGACTGAGCCTGTGGGCAGTCATACCCTGAACACTCTACTTCTGTACATTTTATTATTTTTTTTTTGCCTAAAAGGATAAGAAAGCATCAAGAAAATGGACCAAACCCACCCGTTATTACCAGACACAAAAAATATTTTCATTTAACTATGCAGATGCCATTCTAGGATGGTGCTCTGCTGATCAATTGGTGTCTTTCATATACCAAAATCTTAATTTCGCTGCCATGACACAGAGGCACCTGCAGCGGGATTGGCGCTTTCTCGTTTATTAAATAAAGCATCAGTGTTATATAAAATCTGATTAATCAAAAGAGAGCGCTGTCCTGCACATTTCAGAGCTTGCTTGACTTCTTCAGGCAAAAATCGAAGCCAGTCCCATTTCCCCAAAGCCCCTGTGAGACCACACAAAGGACCCGGGTGAGAAACACCCCAAATCTCAGCCCAGGGGGATGGGTGGGGGGGACAGGTGGGTGTTGATGGGACACTGACACACGGTGACACCAACTTCACACCTCTCGTGGGGACAAAACCAACGGGACTGGGGATGGAGATCTACGTTATCAATTTAAAGGGGTGGGATCCCTTGCAAGAAGAGTGGAGAACTGCATCCTCAGAGCTTTTACCAGTAAGCATCTTTAGCCTTTGTTGGTTTTGCTGGTAGAAGACAGAGAATTTACCTACATAATTGCACATAAATTACGTATTTGTAGAGCACTGTAAAAAATAACGACCCAGCTTTTAACTGTTACACATTCTCGGCGTGAATTAACTCCGCTGAAAGGCCCGTGTTTATATATGGGGGAAGAATTGGACTTAATTATTTCCAGTATTTTTAATAAAAATTCTGTTTGTGTGTATAAAAGTGTGTTTATGGCTACCCATGTGCTGGCGGATAATGGAGGGCCGGCTTCATGCCCCACCACAGATGCCTGATTGCATATTTATCTATAATGGACATTTCAGTGAAATGACCCAATAATTTTTGCTGCCCGGGCTCATTGCAATATCGCGTGGTAATTGCCAGAGCGAGCTGAAAATAGATCTTCAAGTAGGATGTAGGTGGTTAGCCCCGGGGGGAAGAGGGGGATGAAGGATTGGGGCTGTGATGCTGCCTGTGTTCAAAAAAGAGAAGCGGCAGCTGCGAGAGAGGGAGCCAAGAGGGAGCAGATGGAGGGAAGAAAAGCTGTAGCTTCATGGGGAGCTCCATCTCCACGTCCATCTGAGGAGGGCTGGCCACTGTCACGAAGGCTGGGCAGCAGCACCCGGGTGTGAGCACCTGGGAACGGAGGTTTGGGGGATCCCAGGAGCTGGAGAATCCTTTACGAAGGACATGGAGCTGTTGGGTTCAGCCTGAAGAAGAGAAGGCTCCGGGGAGACCTTCCAGCCCCTTCCAGTCCCTCAAGAAGGGGGGCTCCAGGAAAGCTGGGGAGG
>JAOQGL010000153.1:0-13696 GCA_027564165.1 Gallinago nigripennis | reverse complement strand
CAGACTGGACTCAGCAACGGATGGGAACTGGATTCCACCTCTGGAGTCAGGCACACACAGATCGGGATCAAAGGCAGATGAACAGACAGGGTCCTCTTCGGATGTCGGCCATCCTGGTAGAAGCCAAAGGAGCAGGAGCAGGAGAGGGCTGACCCTTTGATCCCTCAGCTTTTATACTGAGCATGGGGCACATGGGATGGAATACTCCAGTTGGTCAGGTTTGGGTCATCTGTCTTGTCTGTTCCTCCCCACAGGTGGGACCCCTCTACGCTTTTCCGTTTCCGACCTTCTAAGGGGCAAATAACGAAAATTGGCTGACCTTGGTTGTTATAGCAATAAGTATACGCACGGGCCTCTCTGCATACCATTCCTTGTCATGTAGCACAAACATTGGCCTTATCATCCTGAGAGCAAGCAGTTTTCTCTACAATATGCAGTTAATTTCAGAGTTAGAGGAGGCCTAACTAAAATGTAAAATTACAGAACACAAAATTGGTTTGGTTTTACCTCAAACCGATACACTCCTGACGTGTCTCAGTGGACAAAGCAATCCAACCAAGCTTATAAAAATCCCCCAGAACACTAATGGCTGCATACGGGACCATACCCTGCTCTGGGTCTCCAGCCTGGCTTACAGCTTAATGCACTCGTGCCACCATGCTAAAATCCTCAGTGCATCTTCTCTTCTTCCTCCATGTCCCTCCTGAGCCATCCCCAGCATCAGCATTATTATATTTTTTCTCCAAATCTCTTTCCTCCAGTCACCAGACAGGGTGCATTTTATACCTCTCTATTTCTGTCATGTAGATGTCAGCGTTTCAAACTCTGATTTAATTGGAATCATGTCACTGGCTGAAAGTTGGCTCTCTTGGGTCCTTTCCATGGAGAACATGCATTTTACCTCAACCTCTTCTCAACCTCTCAACCAAACCTGTTTCCTCCCTCCTTCATGGAGGGGACTGGGGCTTGCACATCCTGGCACACACAAGGGTCATGTTGCCTGCTTTTAGGGCATCTCTGACTCTCTCCTTCCTCAGAGAAGAGCATATATATGTTGTGTGTACATGTGGGTTTCCCCCCCCTTCTTGGTCCATCGAATGTTATGTCATGTCATGTTTTGCTCCCCTTGGTGCTCCTTCCACACATGATGCTTTGGATTTGTGGTTAGGAGTGGGAGGCAGTCCCTCTATGGAAAAGCTAAGAGGGAAAAAGGGAAGGGGAAAAAAAAGGAAAAAAACAGGGAATAAATATTTGGGAGGAAGGTGTTTAAGAGGAGAGAAAAACAAATCAAAGCTGGTGCCAGGCTGGAACCAGCAGCTGGTTGCCAACACAACAGGCTGAGAATTTGTTGGAAGCTCTCAGTGCCATGTTTGGGTTGCTTAAAAAAATACACCCTCCCTCCCTCCCTTGTTATTCCGCCTCTGTTTTTCTCCTGGCCCCACAAGCGGGAGGAGGAATTCAGTTGCCAAACACAAGCTTGCAGGAAGTTTGTATTTACAGCAATGCCAAAGAATACAAATGGAGCATGCCCTGCCCTGTGATGTGTGTGTGTGTGTGTACCCGTGAGCACTGCAACTTGCCTGTGCTTGGGCAGCTGTGATGTGGGTTGGACCTGCCAGGCGTGTTGTGGGTGCAGCGGCTCTGCACTCTGAGGAGATGTCAGTGCATTGGTAAACATGGCACGATTTTTTGTGAGGGGAGGAGGTGGAAGGATTGGGGATGGAGGAGAAAGTTGGAGGTGGAAGGTTGTAACACTTGGCTGGAAAACCTTAGAGTACAAAGGAGAGTGCGATGAAAAAAGGAGGCTGTGAACTGGATGCTGTGGAGGTGGAGAGAGATTTATGCTTGCCAAGTGTGTTCTGTTAGGAGTGTGAGGGGTGCTGTGGGGAAGCTTATGGCCCTGGCGACAGAGCAGTTGGGCTTTATTTTTCCTCCTTTCTTTCTTCCTCCCTCCACTGGGCATTTGGAGGAGAAGGCAAGACAAAAAGCTGAACCGGTGCCAAGAAGGAGCTTCAGTGACTTGAAAATGGCACTCTGCGCCGCACTAATATTTCGAAGATGGGCTGCATTGGAGAGCAGTGAGATGTGACGGGAATGAGAATGGCTGTGGCCACAGGGCTGCCAGCCAGGCTCAGGGGTGTTTTCCCACCTCTCTGCTTCCCCTTCACCTTTTAAATCTGACCCTCTTCTCCCCCATTGTCCACCCCTCAGCAATATTTAGGGGTTTGGGGAAAAAAAAAAGAGACCCTTGCTCGGAACTTGGGGTAGAGAGGGAGCAGAAAGGGGACAGCCCCTTGCACCCCAGGGCTGGTGCAGTGTGGGAAGTGCCTGGCAGAAATGCTCTAGCCCATGCGTGTCTGTTACGATGTTCACTGGAAAGGATTATAAGCAGAGAAGGAGTGAGTGTACTCATCCCCTCCTGCCATCTCTGTATTGGGGGTGGATTTTTATTTTTTTAAATTTTCTTCCTAGGGAGGAAGAGAAAACTTGATTCCCAGGGAGTTCTCTGATTGTTTTCTTGTTGCCACTCCTTCCCCTCCTCCTTGCTGTCCTCCTCCTCCTCTCTCTGTACCCATAAGGCTGCTCTCATGACTCTGTATCCTGATGCAAGGTTACTTGTAGGACACACGAATCTCTGCAAGGTGCAGTGTCACTTGCATCAGTGTTCCCCTCTGCTTCTCATTTGCTGGGGGATGGATGCATGGCTCAGCTGAGCAAAAAGCCCCTTCCTGCAAAGCTTGCCTGGAATAAACAAGCAAAAATAATTATATAGGGCTGAAACTTCAACAGCAGTTCATAAGGTTGATTAATTTGCAAGGGATGGGCTGGAGTTTTGCTGTGATTTTTGTCTGAAAGAAAAGGTTTTGCCCTGTGTTGGTCCCTTCTTCCCTCCATTCACAGGCTAGGAAAAGGTACATAAAAGTACCTTTATTTTTTTTGTTGAGGTTTTGATTCTTTTTAAACCTTTTTAAAATTATTGCCAGCACAAGCATTCTTGTAGTAGTTCAATAGTTGAAGCTGAACACAAAGATTTTCCCACCACCACACACGTGTTCCTTTCTGGATCTGAAGTTTTAGGTTGGCTTCACAGAAATTGGAGGCTGGAGAAAGAGAAAACCCCTGCCTTTGGGTTTGAAAATGGGTCCAGATAGTGTTTTAAGAGCAGTTTTAGCACTCACACAGCCAGCAGGTCAAGTTCAAGGAGACTTTTCTATAGTATGGGCAGAGGCTCATTAACTTGCTGCATCTCAGAAGCTTGTGGGTTGTTGGGTTGCTGGCTTGGTCCAGTTTGTAGTCCCAGGTGTGGAATGATCCCTATGACTTCTCTCTCCCTTGAAGACCATGCCCTAATATATATCCAAACCACTTCAAATCTCACCTTTGGTTTCAGACACATAGAGCTGCTTTTAGAGCATTGAATTCTGCCCAATTAAAGACTTAAAGGTGTTATCCAGCCTGCTTTCCTCACCCTCTTCTTCTCACAGCTCCTCACAGATCAATGGTCCTTCCTCTGTGGAGGATGGAAAGCTCAGTCCCAAATTAACATTGATAGGATGTGCACTCATTTCCGAGGTGATGCTAGCAGATTTTGTATGGAGTAGAATGTCTGCAGCGACTGAACCCTTGCTCTTCCTCCTTTCAGCTGTGCCTTGAACCATGTAGTTGATGCAGCTCAACTTGGGCTTCACAGAGGAGATCCTGTCATCTCTTCTTTCTCTTTTTTCTTTGTCACAAGTGAGGGGTATGTAGTGCTTGGCCCAGGAAAACCCGGGGGGGAGAGTGAAGAAACCATAGCAAATGCCAACAAAAGGGCTGGCATTTGTAACTTGGAGTAATCTGTGTACCATTGTACCTTCCACCTGATCTTACCTTTTCTTCGTGTCATATTCCAATCAGCCATTGAAATAATCTCCCCAGGGAAGTGGTGGATTCCCCAACATTGGACACTTTTAAGATTCAGCTGGACGGGGTGCTGGAGCATCTTGTGTAGACTGTGCTTTTGCCAAGAAAGGTTGGACCAGATGATCCTTGCGGTCCCTTCCAACCTGGTATTCTATGATTTTATGATTTGTGAATAAAGTATACACATAAAAATACGTGGTTTTGTATGCACATGTGCTTGCTGTTTGCTTTTCAGTTGCCTCTTTGGACTTAATGAGATGAGTTGTGTATTTAAGCTACCATCCTCACCAAGGGCACACATCATGCAGAACTTGCCTGAATTTCCCAGAAGTCCTTGCTGATAGTTTTGGCTGCAGCTGTGCCACTTTCTCTGGCCATAACCTCCTCTTTTTCACATGAGATCCCTGACCATGGGATGCCAACCTACAAAAGCAAATGCCAGGACTGGGGATTAAAGCCCACATCACAGTGAGCAAATGAGACCCTGGTGGCTGTCGTAACCTGCCATGCACCTGCACAGAGCATGCCTCACACTTTTAGATGTGGAGCCAACTTGTGTTTACTCCCGATTTAAACCTCTTAATACTTCAGTTATCAAATAACAATTCCCAACAGATCTATAGAGAGGATCTCAAAGATACAGACAAATATTAAGGTGGGCCAACAGCATCCATGTGCACAAAGTAGCAATGTGGTGTTTATTATTCAGGAAGGTAAACTCAAGACAGTAAATGAAGAGACCTTCCTAAACCTTTGTATTTCAAAACGCAGACCTCTTTCACTTCCTTGATGTCTTGATAATGCGCAGGAGTAAGGAACCTTGTCCATCTTGGGACAAAAATGTTACTCTTGTACTGTCCAAATAGTCCAAGTAAGCCATCTGGGCAGCTTGGCCATACTTCCCAAGGAACATTGCAAAGCATTGACAAGGCAGCTGGATATCTTTGTCTTTATTTCTCCCTGTATCAAAGAAGTGTCTTTGGATGTATTTCACTGAAACATGATATCTCATGAATCTCAAGTTTCTTCCTTCAAATCCTTCATCCTTTTAACACTTTATAATGAGAAATGTTGTCTGCTTGGAGTTTTTTGATGACTTGTGTCTAGAAGGGTTAATCCAGAGGACTGTTCGAAAGCTATATCTTTCACCCCTTCTCCCCACACCTTCCCCACTCCCAGTCTTTTATTTTTTTGGACCGGTAACTTCATCTAAATGTGCACATGCTTTCCAGTCACGGTCCAGTAGCAGGGTTAATCTCAGACTCCTGGAGTGGCAGATGGCTGATTTGTTGCCGATTCCAGTTACAGAGAATCATGCCACCTATTATCTTTTCACAGGCTGCTGCTTAAAAGGATGTCTTGGGCAAAATCAGTGAAAAGCAAAGCAGAGAAAACACTCTCTTATCATCTGTATCACCATAGGTGAAAATATAAAATATTTCACCTTTGTATGAGGGGCTCGAGAAGTGGAAAAAGAGGGGAGAGGAGGCAGGAGGGGAAGAAGGTGAGAGGATGATCTCATTTTCATACCAGAAATGCAGAAGCACAGCGTAGAGCAGATTTACCACAGTCACAATCTTGAATCACAAGCACTTATCCTGTTTTAAATGGTTTTGCAATGCAGTAATCTGTGACTTTGGCTCCCTGCTTTAGCTCCTAAACAAAGCAGGTGGGTTGGCAGGTGTCCTGTGACACCTTCCTGCTCTTTCCAAGCCTTTCTGACATGGGTTGTCATAGGAATCCATGACTCCACCCCCTACCATCATGGCTCATTGCATGCCCCACGGATGCTTGGGAAAGCCATGATGGCCCCATGATAATAATATGCTTACCAGAGCTATTTGGGACGAGAAACCTACACATCTATGAGGGTTAAGGAGAAGCTTGAGGGACCTTCCAGAACTGAGTAGGGCTGAGAGTGAATCCCAGCACCGGGTGCTTAGAGGGCCCTGGCTGGCAGGTGATGGTGGGCGTGTAGAAAGATCTAATGAAATGTAGAAGGGCAGAGTGAAATTTTGGATGCTTGTGACCATTTTTTGCATGATCATTCCCACAGTCAAGGTTCTTTCTTTTCTCTTTGCTCTGGGAAATGCCACAGAGTCAGATGAAGAATTTGGGAAGAGAATGTGAGTTCCCTGTGCAGAGTCCAGTGACAAAATCTGTGAATGAGGTAAGAACAAGGGGTTATTGTTGTGAAGGTTTTTGTTTCTTCCTTTTTCCCTTCCAAACCCATTATTGCAGTGTTGGACACAAAATTTAGGATGTGCTTAGCACAGAAACTGATATTCCAAGTGCTAAGCAAAAGAGTCTAAAAGATCAAGCAAAATAGAGCTTCTTTTTAATGCATGCCATTATGATGATTTGAGTTTTAGAACAGTTTGCATTATATCCAAATGATCTATGTGTGAATAATTGTTACAAACCTCTTGACACCAAGACCTAATTAGAAAGAGCCTTAAATAGGTCATTTGTGTAGTGAGTTTCCATGTCTCATTGTGCAATTTATTTGCTTCACTCCATTGAGATATAATGAGAATGAAACTCCTAGAACTGCCTTTGACTCTGAGGCTCTCCATGTCCTCTGCAGTTATAGCTCACTATTAAGAAGATAATATGTATTTCTCTTTGTTCAGAAAGAAAAATTTACTGTACTGCTGCTCTTATGCCAGATTGCTCAAGTTTTTCTATTTCTGATTCCAATTCTGATTCCAATTCTATATTCACACAGGATGAAACATAAAATGATCTGCACCCAGTCCAGTTCCCAAGAATATTCATGTCTGGGAGAACTGAATCTGGGGAATAAAGGCTTTTCTATATAATAAAGCTTGCAGTAAATCACAGAATCACAGAATCACAGAATCTTAGTGGTTGGAAGGGACCTCTGAGATCATTGAGTCCAACCACATTAAAAAAAAACAAACACAAAACCCCCAAAAAATCAAAAACAAACCAAACAAAAACACACCCACAACCCAAAAGAAAACAAAAAACCCCACAAAACCCAGAAAAAACACACAAAAAAAGCACCCACCAACTAAACCCCACACCCACAACCCCACACACAACACCCCATCACAAACCAATAATCTTGGGCACTAGAGCATGCCCTGAAGAGCCATGTCTACACATTTCTTAAATACCTCCAGGGATGGTGACTCAACCACCTCCCTGGGCAGGCTGTTCCAGTGCCTGACCACTCTTTCAGTAAAGTAATTCTTCCTAATATCTAATCTAAACCTCCTCTGTCACAGCTTCATACCATTTCCTCTGGTCCTCTCATTATTCCCTTGGGAGAAGAGGCCAACACCCACCTCTCTACATCCTCTCTTCAGGTAGTTGTAGAGGGCAGTGAGGTCTCCCCTCAGCCTCCTCTTCTTCAAACTAAACATGCCCAGTTCCCTCAGCCTCTCCTCATAGGACTTGTTCTCCAGACCCCTCATCAGCTTGATGGCTCTCCTCTGGACACACTCCAGCACTTCAATGTCTTTCATGTAGTGAGGGGGCCAGAACTGAACAAAGTACTCGAGGTGAGGCCTCACCAGTGCCGAGTACAGAGGCATGATGACTTCCCTACTCCTGCTGGCCACACTAGTCCTGATACAAGCCAGGATGCTGTTGGCCTTCTTGGCCACCTGGGCACACTGCTGGCTCATGTTCAGCCAGCTGTCCACCAACACCCCCAGGTCCTTTTCTGCTGGGCAGCTTTCCAGCCACTCTGCCCCAAGCCTGTAGCGTTGCTTGGGGTTGTTGTGACCAAAATGCAGGACCCGGCACTTGGCCTTATTAAACCTCATCCCATTGGCCTTGGCCCATCGATCCAACCTGTCCAGATCCCTCTGTAAAGGAAATAGATTGAGAAATGCCAAAACAACCTGCAGCCTAAGAAAATTGTGATGCTGTCAGAGAAAGCACAAAGCAGGTTAGGGCAGGATGATCTTGAAGGAATACTACCTACCATATCTACCTCAAAACCCTGCTGAAAAGCTAATGTTGTGGCATATCAGTCAATGTATAGATGCAATTTGAAGAGCTCTGTGTTGGTTTTGTTTGGCTTTCTTCCTGCTAGAATGTGAGGAAGGGGGAAAGGTTTTTACAAGGCTACCTGAGTTTTGTCTTAGGTTTGAATATTTAGATCAGTCAGTACCAACATGCTGTCTGGAACTCTGTTCACGTTATGTTGCAAAGCATGTTCTTTAAGTATGGTTTCAGAAGATATCCTTTATTTCCAAACACTTCTTACATGTATGACTCCATCCTTTGCTTCAGGTGTCCCGCTTCATCCTTTTGCTCCCATCATCCTGAAGTCAGTGAAACTTAAGTGTATGATTGAGTGCCGTTTTCTACCGGGATGAACTTTAATAAGTGCTCAAGGTTTTGAGTCGTGTCCCCCCCCCCCAAATAAGTTTCTCAGTGAAAGACAGTTCCACTTGCAATGATTTTGTTTATGATAATTCACTTGCATGGTCCCTTCCAGGAAATGTCATTATCTTCCAGAAGAAAGGTTAGTTCTGGTCCCCTCACAGTGATAATTATAATCAGACCTGTCAGCCTTCACAGAGTTTATGCTTATCACTTGCATTTAGGAGGATTTTTCCCAAAGCCTATTATTACCAGTGCTGCTTCTTAGGGAAAAATAGTCATAATTTTTTTCTGCTAATCTTTGATGGCTCTCAGCTTTGAAAGCATGGAGAGGAGCAAAATGACTGCCAGTTGCAGTTAAAGAAACTGTCTGTTGGTCTTGGTTTAGAGCTCTGCATCTGGAGAGCCAGGGAGTGGGAGGATTGTCTGGGAAATGCTGAGCAGTTTAATTTGCTTGTGACAACTCTTCAGGTATGCGGGAGATGCAAAACAGTGTTTTTTCCAATGGTAATGCTCACAGAAGCTAGCTCTGCAGACCCTCTAGAAGAGGGTTTCAGGTGGCAGTGGTTTTTGGCAGTGGTACCCTCTTTCCTTGCGGTTTTGGGCAGCCATCTGTGGTTTTGCCCATGTGGAGCTGCTTGGCTGCAGGATGGCCAGAGAAGCAGCTGCAGTCAGTGGTGGAGGTGATGGCTGGCATCCAGGGATGGGCACAGTGCAAGACCAATGGACCCACTGCCACCAGTACGCTGCAGTACAGTGGTGACCAGCTGGTCAAGGCGGTGGTGGTTAGGATGTGGTTCGGTGTTTTATTCATCCCAGGATGTTTGAAAATTGTCCACCCTAGTGTTATTCACTGGGAAACACATCACCCCATTTACTAGATTCCCCCCTCCCCCCATTTTTACTCTATTATTCCTATTGATATGCTAATAAACCCCTTTCTTTGTTTTTTTTGCCTTTTCCTATGTTATCACCATGCTCTTTGTAATGTTCACAGAATCACAGATTCACCTAGGTTGGAAGGGACCTTTTAAGATCATTTAGTCCAACCAATGGAAAAAAAACCAAACCCCCCACACACACAAAAAAACCCCCACCAAAACAAAACAAAAAAACCCAACAACCCACACAGCCCAAAACAACACCAGTCCTCTACTCAGAGATTTCGGTCCCTTGATTTCTTGATTTTGGCAGAATTTGAGGGTGGTCAGCACTTTATAGCTTTTGTAGCAAAGGAAATGGTAGGACAGTGGGCAGTCTTCCATTCTCTGCAGTTTTATATTTACAGTGTGCAGAAATATGATTTGCCTTTGTTGTATTTACATTTACTGAGAACTAGAGATTTATTTATCACGTGTCACTCCCTGAACAAAGATAAATGCCACATAGCAAAGACTTCATCTATTATACAAACAGATTTGAAGGCTTTGCTATTGCATTCCTCTGCCTGCTGCATGGAATAAAAATGCTTTCGGCTGAACAAAGTGATTCTTAGTGGTAGCATCTTATGACCTTTTGATCAGCTGAGACCTCAAGCCATATTAGTGGACAGATTATGATGTGATGGAAAGAGGGCCAGGAATAGCCATTTTATCATGAGATCCTTCCTGTGAATATCCTTCTTCAGTATATTCAGGTGGTTAATCACTATGGCCAGGACAAACATTTGAAAACAGGGGAGTGAAATACTGATACAGGCAATCCAAACACACTCAGGTTTGCCAACTGCAACTGGATATTACAGCTTACGTTTTCTCACTAATATTCTCCTCCTGTTTCTGTCAAGGCTGTGGGTGACCTTGCAATATTTCCTATCACTAATAACACCATTTTTGCAGAAAGATCTACACAAAATGGACCCCGAGTCCTTGGACCCCAGGGGAGCTGCAGTCCCCAAATCGAGGGCATGCACATCGTGAATATGGATATCTGACTGCAAAGGGAAACTTTCACATCTAAATGCCTCTGTGTCATTTTTGAGATAAAAACAGTAATGCTTTTTAGGAAAAAATGCAGATTTTAAAAAATGCACAGTCCTGATAGTATTTCTCTTTTTACGGGGAAGAAAGAACAGCTTTTACATCGATCTTACCTACCTGCCTGCACAGGATTACTCCTTAAACTTTGCTGTAGGTTTAAATTAGCCTCCTTTCTATCTTAATGATCAATGTCAATCAGCAGCTTCCTTGATAATTGGGCATAAAGGAACTCCTATTCATTGCTGACTCTGCATGTCAGTAAAGGTTGTGCCAAAGTTTGATTTGCGTGTTGGGGCCACTTTTGGAAGGAAGGACACATGTTTGTGTAGTCCAATGTAAAAGCATTTGGGTCTGTCTGAGCATGAGGACATGCCCAGGCAGCCCTTGCTGGTTATGGAGTATGTAACATAGTCTGTACACGTTAGCACAAGTGTATCCGAGTTGCACACATTTTGTTTCCTCTTCAAGTCAAATGAGCTGTTCATTTTTTTTCCCAATGGAAAGAGGGAGGAGGGCTGGCAGTGTGTGAATCCAAAACTGCTATCAGTGTAGTGGGGATGCTGATGCACTAGGTCTGCAGAACAATAGCTCCCACAGCCCTACGGAAACTCTTTGAAAATGAGAAAGTTGTGGAGGTGGAGGAAATGCACAGCGGGACACTGTCTCCTCTTATGTCTCCCAGCCTCTTCAATCAGGTGCCTGCTGGGCTTCCCACTCCTCCTGCCTCCTCATAAGGTATTAGACTCTGCTGGCATGAAGTTATCCTCCATCCTCCTGGCATTATAGCTCCCTTAGTCAGGGAGCCACCATGAAACACTGAGGTTGCGAGCCCACATGGTGCTTCTAGCTGCAGTTGCCAGGGCCTCAGAGGTGTCCAAATAAGAGCTGGGAGGAGGCACCGGCTGCCTGAAACAAGTCTCTACCACCTTTTTGTTGGGAAAAGCAGGCACTGCAAGGGGTGGATGGCCGCCTTGGTGCTGTCTGTTCACCAAGACAGTGCCATTGCTGAAATAAAGCCAGCTCACTATGATAAGGTGCTCCCTCCCAAGCTCCATCTGCAAACCACAAGTCAGTTGCTGCACAAGTGATGCCCACAGATGAGAGAGAAACCATTCAAGGGGATGGGTTCCTCTGAATGTCTCCCATCTGAGAGTAAGAGCTTTTGACAACAGTTTTGAAACCTTTCCACTGAGAAAGCTTTGTGGTGTGTGGTGAAGAGGGTGTAGGTATACATGTTTCTTCTGCCTCCCTCTGCTGCCTTGTAGCGCTTGGGTCCCTGTGGAATGTAGGAGAGTGCCTTGGCTTGGGTAACATGATACCAAAATCTTCTCTCTTGGTGTGTGACTGAGTTAATGCTGCCGTGCCTTCTGCCAGAATGTCCCTGCCCTGATATAGACAATTCTTCTCAAAGTAAAGAGCTTGTGTTCAGCTTCTTGTAGCTCAGAGGGACCCACGAAAACAGACTTGTTTAGCCTTGCACAGCTCAGCACAGAAGTTCCTATGGGACATCTTATGGTCCTCCAATGTAGCATGGTTAGAGCATATGGCAACTGCTTGAGGTGGGATACTTTTCTTGTGGTATGCAATTTAAAGTTGCAGATATTGAAGATATAGTGTCAGGCAGATGACAGTGGTGTGGGATGGTAAAACTGGACAGTGGTTTGTTTATGAAGTTAAGCTGCCCGTGTATAACATCTCTTTCATTTTAAACACATAACGTCTGTTTCCTTGCAATTATTCTTAGATTGCAGACAACAGTATTCTCCAGTTTCTCACTGAGTAAGAGTGATAGCATGAATCAGCAAAAGATTATTGTTATAACCAAACTTAAAGCCATATGTCTCCTTTCTCCTTGCTGGTAAGAGGTGATCTGGGGCTGGAAAGGGGAAGAAGGACATACATCATGCCAATTTCTTAGTCTGCATCTGCCTTAAGCAAGTTAAGCAATGTCTGGAATGTAGCTCGGCACAGGAGTTTGACTGGGTTTGCTTAAACTACTAGACCAGTCCTTGGCACACTTTTGGTCCATGATAACTAGAAAACTCCTAATCATTCCTAGGGAAGCTAAGACAGGGTTGCGAGCAGACACACAAACTGTTCTGTGCCAGTTGGCCTCAATGACTGGGAATATTTCTGGGTGCATTCAATTTAATACTGGTTGAAAATGCTTAGGCTCAACTGAGAAACCAGACTCCATCATCCTAAACTCCATTTGTCAGCAGTGTGAGAGAGAGAGGAGCCACCATCAGAGGCTGATTCAGCCTCCCTTGGTCCTGACCTCTCCAAATTGTAGATGGCAGCTAAGGCAGCTAAGCCTACAGGGTTCAAAACACTAATAGCAGAGAAAAGGCTATATTATCCCAGAAAAAGGCTATGTATAGTTCAGGTGCATTTCCTGCTTATTTACTACTCACCTCCTCTGTCTCTCCGAGCCCTGAGTTTTAAGACATTCAGTTGTTCTTTCTTGCAACAGTGAGTGCCACAAGTTATTTTTCTTCACGGAAAGCATTTCTTGCTCCCTCACCATAGGAAGGCTCCTTTTTTAATAAGTTCCAGCCATAAGACTGGTGTTCTATATAATTTCCTTTTAACGGTTTGGTGGTTGATTGTTAAATGTGTCCATAGTAGACAATTGTAGACTTATATATAATAAAATAGCTCATGGAAGAATCTAGCATTATGTCTTCCAATATATATATAAGTAAACACTTTGTTTGATAAAGAAAGTTTTATTTCAAGTTCACCCTATCCAAATAAATATATTTTATATATATAATATTTGAAAAGTCATGGCAGTCTGGTGAAGTTCCTGCTGACTGGAAAAGGGGAAATGTAACCCGCATTTTCAAAAAGGGAAAAAAGGAAGACCCAGGAAACTACAAGGCCACTCAGTTTCACCTCTGTGCCTGGCAAGATCATGGAGCAGATCCTCCTGGAAACTCTGATAAAGCACATGGAGAATAAGGAGGTGAGTGGTGACAGCCAACATGGCTTCACCAAGGGCAAGTCATGCCTGACAAATTTGGTTGCCTTCTAAGATGGTGTTAGAGCATTGGTAGATAAAGGGAGAACAACAGACGTCATTCACCTGGACTTATGCAAAGTGTTTGACACTGTCCCACATGACATCCTTGTCTCTAAATTGGAAAGACATGGATTTGATGGATGGACCACTCGGTGGATCAGGAACTGCCTAGATGGCCACACTAAAAGTGTTGCAGTCAACGGTTCAATGTCCAAGTGGAAACCAGTGATAAGTGGGGTCAGTACTGGAAGTAGAGCTGTTAGCATCTTTGTCAGAGACATGGACAGTGGGATAGAGTGCACCCTCAGCAAGGTAGCAAATTTGCTGACGACACCAAGCTGTGTAGCATGGTTGACACACTGGAGGGAAGGGATGCCATCCAGAGGGACCTGGACAGGCTGGAGAGGTGGGCTTGTGCAAATCGCAT
>JAOQGL010000151.1:0-13759 GCA_027564165.1 Gallinago nigripennis | reverse complement strand
CACTCCTCCTCCTCCTCCTCCGAGCGAGCAAAAAGCTGCCATTAGAAATCCACTCCCCGTTTAAATTTAGATGCCTGCATTATCTTGAATTTGGATTTATTAATTATTTGCATCTGGTTCATATCAAAAAAAAAAAAAAAAAGTAAAAAAAAAAAAAAGTTGAGCAATGCAGATGTCCTGATTTCGGCCCCAGCTTGGAGGAGAACCACAAAATCCACGGCGTTTTCCATTGTCTCCGTAAACAATGGCCCGTGGGGCGCAGGCGGGAATGGCGGTCCCCTCGGGGGGGGGGTCTGGCAGGAGTTGAGGACCCATCCAACTCGCGGGGTCCCCTCCGGCGTTTGGTGACTGCGGCTCGTTCCCCGGCCGTTGAGATTAGTCTAATTAGCAGAGCAGATCTGGGTAAGGCAAGCTCTTGTAATTAGTAAGCGGCGGGATGTTTCCAGGCCCTTCCTTTGCCCGAGGGGTGGAGCGGAGTTCAGCGGATGGCCCCGTTTTTGGGGAGCAGGGAGGACTTTGGAGGAGTCAAGGTGAATGGGGCTGGTGGCCCTGGTGGCTCTCCACACTTCGGGATGTTGCCGCATCCCGTTTTCCCACACGGGGACCTTCTCGCCCATCAAGGACAGGGTGGGAAGCAAAGGGACAGACCCATCTGTGTCCCCAAACCAGCCCTCACTCCTGGATCACGTTCTGGGTGACAGCGGTGGCCCTGGTGGCTCCGTGCTGGCTGGGGCATGTCGACCTGAAGCTGGGAAGCCACCAAGATGCTTCTCCCCTCCTTGAGCAGGCGTGGAGGTGGTGTCTCCAGCAGGGAGCACTTGGAGGAGGGGGGGGTCCCATCCTTCCCAAGGTCTCTGCTCCTGCGGAAGGAGGAACGAGGGGTGCTTCAGACCCGTGAGCCCTCACCTTTGGGCCACGGGCAGAGGGTAGATTGTCACACCCGGGGTCTCCTGTGCTGCAGAAAAGGTCAAAACATGTCACAGACCCCGTTAAAAGCCGGCGTGAGACCCCCCCCAGCCCGGGACCAGAAGGTGGTTCCCGCTGGGAAGGGGGATAATCCTTCCCGCACCGCGTTACTGGGTTTATGTGGAAGCTTCTGTGAGGGACAAAATTAATTATGATTGATTAACTGGTGTCCCCGGCCAAAGCTGAGGCTGGAGAGGCTGATTTTGTCCCCGTGTTGGGGACACGGTGGGGTCACGGGAGGGAGATGTACCCCTGGGGACCCGAGCTCTGGAGCTGGGTGCTGGGCTGGCGACAGCTTTTCCTTCTGCTGGGAGAGCCCCAACAAGATGCTCGGTGGCTTTTTTAGGTTCTTTCTTCTCCCTGGACACCTCGAATGTGCAGCCCGGGGGGAGAGAGGGTGGAAATCGGCGAAAAATAGGGAAGGGGGAGGCACCACGTGGGGGGCCCTCAAACCACCCCGAGCATCCCAGGCGACGGCTGGACCCACGCTGCTCCCTGTGGGGATGAGGGGGGGAGATGGGGAGGGGGGAGCGGGTGCCTGGGTGCTGCTCCGCTCCATCCCCCCCCCTTGCCCCGTGCCGGGGGCGGCGTTGGAGGTTAGGATGAAAAAAAGGGAGTTATTTTTAAGCGTCTCCTCTCGGCGCAGACTGTCATTACCATTCTCCCTACCTTCCCCGGTGGGTGGGGAAGCTCTCGCAGCTCCCGGTGTCCTCACACCCATAAGATCTCACTGCCTGGGTCCTCCTTTCCCTATGGAAAAGGGGTTGGGGGGGGGGGGGAGGAGCTCGACCACCCCGGGCTTTGGCACCCCAGGGGTTTAAAAGGGATTTAAACTGGATTTAATTTTTCTCTGGCATGTGGCTGTGGGGTGTGCTGCGGGCTCCTCGCCCAGGCTCCCCGGGAGGAGGATGCTTCGGGTGAGCCACAGAGCAGCTGTGGAGCCCCTGTCCCCACCGAGGCTGTTCCCAGCCCTGGGAATGTCTCCAGGGGTGAGGGGGGGGTTGGATGAGGGAGAGGGGGCTGCACGGAGCCTCAGCGCTTCGGGGGTCGCACCCATCACCACGGCCTTTAGTCACGCTGCGGGCTTTGCTGCCTCATTTGGTGATGGATTTCAAACTCCGAGTTTATTCCCAAAGCTGGGAGAGCAGCTCTAAAGTCACAACGTTTTAGGAAAAGGGAAAGAAAATCCGAGGGGCTTCCCGTTTCTCAGGTGTTTCTTGAGTGGGCAGCACAGCCTGGGCTGCTCCAGGGACCAGCTCCCCGGGGTGATGCTCTGCAGGTGTGAGGTGCAGAGGATACCTAGGATGGATCCTGGGTGCTGGGTGGGATCCTGGGTGCAGGATGGGTACTGGGTGCAGGACAGGGTCCTGGGTGCTGGATGGATCCTTGGTGCTGGATGGATCCTGGGTTCAGGATGGAATCCTGGGTGCAGGATGGGATCCTTGGTGCTGGATGGATAGAGGATGCTGGATGGGATCCTAGGTACAGGATGGGATCCTGGGTACAGGAAGGGATCCTGGATGCAGGAAGGGATCCTGGGTGCAGGATGGGATCCTGGGTGCTGGATGGATCCTGGATGCAGGAAGGGATCCTGGATGCAGGACAGGGTCCTGGATGCAGGATGGATCCTTGGTGCTGGATGGGATCCAGGATGCTGGATGGGATCCTGGGTATGGGAAGGGATCCTGGGTGCTGGATGGGTTCCTGGGAGCTGGATGGATCCTGGGTGCAGGATGGGATGTGCAGGACAGGGGTGACACCACCAGGCACCACCACATCCCTCAGCTGGAGGAAGATTTCGAGGCCAAATCTGCTCTTTGACGGCCCGTGGCTATCAAACTCCAGCCGAGGGCACGGTGATGGCAGGGGCAGAGCATCCCCGGGGCACCCAAGGGATGCAGGGACGCCCCCCCACGGGAGGGACCCTTCCCAAATTCCACTTTTCCCCCCGGCCCATCCCCGCTGCTGCGGGACGGATGCGCTGGGATTTAGTGTCAAATTTGAGGAGCGTCTGCGGGAGAGGATGGGGGTGGGAGGGTGGAGCCGGCAACGTGCCTTCGTGATGGGGGGGTCTAGAGGGGGGGGGGGGGATTAGAGAAATATTTGCCTTTATTTTAATGCCAGGCTTATTGCAGGGATTGGAAGCTTAACTCCCACCCTGGCAGCCCCTCCACTGCCTGGGTACCGCTACCGGCATCTTACCTTTCTCTACCCCAAAACCCTCAGAACTGGAGGCAGCGATGGGGAGGGGGTGGGGGGTGGGGGGTGGCCGGGAGCCCCCGGGGCCACTGCCTGTCCCCTCAACCCCAGCAGCTCCCCCGGGCCCCCCCAGCCCTGCTGGCTCTAGCGCTGCTGTTCCCACATGGAATTAATCCCTTCGCGTGAGTGTCGGCACCTGCGAGTTGCAGAAAGGGATGGCAATGCTGGGCTTTTCTATTATTTTATTTTTTTTTTCTCTCCTTAATTTTTTTTTTTTTTTAAAGAGCTTATATAACCTTGGGGATTCTATTAATAAAAATAATGGTTTTGAACCCCGGGAACAACCAGCCCCGACGATGAACGATTCCCTGCTCCCACTTCAGAAAGCAGGCAGCTCTCGGGGGGATCAGGGGAGAGGTGCTCGGGGCTGGGGGGGCGAAGGGGTTCCCAGCCTGTCCCTCCCACCCTGTCCCCCCTGTCCATGTGCCCAGGGAAAGGGAGAGGAAGGGGGAATGGGGTGGGTGGGCACTCCCTGGTCCTGCTGCACCCGTGTTTCAGCATCCCGGTTCCCACGCTCCCACCCCGGGCCGTATCCATCCAGTAGGAATTCATGGGACCAGCATCCCAGTGGGACCCACGGGAACATCCCTGGGACCCAACCCAGTCCCAGGAGACAGGAGAAGGGGAAAGGGCCTCAAGTTGTGCCAGGGGAGGTTCAGGTGGGAGATCAGGAAACATCTCGTCACCGAAAGGGTTATCGAGCCTTGGACTGGGGTTGGAGGTGTTCAAAAGATGGGTTGACATGGTCCTCAGGAATATGGTTTAGTCATTTTTATTTCCTATTTCTTATTTATTTTTTTATCAGAGGTAGGTTGATGGTTGGACTAGATGATCTTTAAGGTCCCTTCCAACCTGGAGGATTCTGTGTTTCTATGATTCTCTGATTCTGTGATTCTTTGCTCAGGGTCCCCACGGGCACTGGATTTGGTTAAAGGAGATACTGGGTTTAATGTGTGTGTGTGTGTGTTCAGGTTCAGGGTGACTTCAGGGGCTGTGAAACCCAGGGGGGGTCACGGTTTCTCCCCCGTGTCCGGTATCAAAAAGCCTTTGCTCTGCCCTTGTGATTTTGGGGTGGGTTATTTGTTTTAATCCCTAAGTAGCCAGCGAGGTATTTAAAGGGTTTAATATAAATTTAAGGGAAGTTGAATTTCAGGTGGTAATTAGACAAAGCTGGGACATAACCTCAATTAAGGCATTTGGAGGCAAAAAAACCCCCGCAGTTTTTGGGATGTGTTCGAGAGCCTGGTTATTTCCCTTTAAGCCCAAAATATTTCAAAAGTCATTTTTCCATCCAGGGTGACCATGGCATTGAGTTTATTGTGTTTCCCCCTTTGCAGGGCAGGATTATTGGCCTCTTTCAGAGGAAGGTTTGACCCCCCCTCCCCCGCCGTGGGCTGTGCCTTTGCCTTGGTTCCTTTGGGACTTTCTTTTTATTTTTTATTTTTTATTTTTTTAAATTTTTTTTTCCCCTTTAAATCTCCCTTATTCAAACGGTCACAGCTTGACAGCCTTGTGCCAGGAACAGGCTGTCATCCTGAAACTCATATCTCTAATTCCTTCCCTCTGATGCTCATAACACCTTAAGATGATTAAGACTAGGGGGGAAAAAAAAAAAAAAGAAAAAAAAAAAGAAAAAAACCCCAAACAAGTTAATATCTTATTTTTCTGCCCTCAGTGATGCTGGTTGCTGGCTCTCGGGGCTTCATTCATCTCGGGGAGTAAAATTAGGGGGTCACCCTCCTCCTGCTGGGGAGTTTCTCTTTTATTTTTCACTTTCTGGCACAATTAAAAAATTTTCCACAGTTAAAAAATTGTGGAATGGGGGTGCTGCCGTGCCACCCGAGGGTGGGATCCCTTTGCGGGCTCTGAGGAGGGGCGACATGGTGAGACCCCCCCCCAACCCCACAGCATCCCTTGGCCGGGGGTCACCCCGCAGTGCTCCCTGCTCCCCCCGGCGGCATGTCCCGTGTCCGTCTGTCCATCTGTCCGTCCGGTGCCAGTTCGGGAGCAGCCTGGGCAGCATTCCCACCCCGCCGGTGCCAGGAGATGCCGGTGCCAGGGCACACCGTGGCCAGCCTGCAAGGACACCCCCTCCCACCCACCCCAGTTCATTGATTTATTTTATTTTTAAAGATGTTTTCTCTCTGGAGCGTGTTTTAGCATCCCCCTCTCGCCGGGCACCGCTTCCCCCCTGCCCCCCGGTGCCAGCCGCTGCTGGGCTGGGTTTGGCAGGAATTTTGACACTTTCTTGCTCATTTTAAAAACGAGATACTGGACAAAATTCAACACTCTGCACTCCGGGGTACCCTGTAAATCCCTGGATGTGGAGCTTTATCCCAGTGCGTGCCAGGGCAGGACCCTCTGGATGCACTGAGTGGGTCGGTTCCCCCCCTATTTCCCGCACCGAGGAGATCTGGAAAAGAGCCTTTTTCAGCTAAAATCCCACTTGGGTGCCGGGGTGATGAGTCCCGTGGCCTGAGGAGCAGCTCGAGGGCAACGGGACGTTGGTTTGGGTTTTCAGGTTGGGTTTGGGAAGGGAACGGAGTGACCTGGGGAGCTGCAGCGCTTGGGATGGGGTTTCAGGTGCTGCCGTGCCTCAGTTTCCCCGGTGGGCAAATAAACCCTCGCTGCTGGCCAGCCGAATGGCTGGTGGCAACCTGGTGGAGGTGGTGTAGGACTCGGTGACCCAGGAGAGGTCATTTGGGTCCCGATACCAGCAAGGTCTCTGCTGGTGCGGGGGGGTCCTCTCCATCCTCGCTGCCCGGTGTGAGCTGGGGGGTGGGGGATGTGAGTTTTGGGGTGTTCCCATGTCTTCCGTCTTCTGGCATCTTCATGCTCCCAGGGTCTCTGTGGTCCCCGTGTTCCTGCCACCACCACGTTCCCAGTGTTCCCACCATCCCTGTGCTCCCAGTGTCCTTGTTGTCCCCATGTTCCCAGCATCCCCATGCAGTCAGAGGGAGCCCCTTGGCCCTTGCACCCGAGGAGCACCTCGAGGAAAGTCGGCAGGTGAGGGAGAGCAAAGCTGCTGGTCGCTGAGGTGGTGCAGCCCATTGGCTCGGTGTCCCCCCAGCTCCCAATGTCCCTGTGCCCTCCGTGTTCCTGGCATCCCCCTACTCCCAGTGTCCCTGAGGTCCCTGCGCTCTTGGCATCCCCACACTGCTGGGGTTCCCATGCCTCCCGTGCTCCTGGCATCCTCACGCTCCCCATGTTCCTGGCATCCCTGTGCTCCCATTGTCCCAGTGGTCCTCACATTCCTGGCATCTCCGTGTTCCCAGTGTTCCCACCATCCCTGTGCTCCCAGTGTCCTTGTTGTCCCCATGTTCCCAGCATCCCTGTGCTCCCAGTGTCCATGTGCTCCCTGTGTTCCTGGCATCCCCCTACTTCCACTGTCCCTGTGGTCCCCCTGCTCCTGACATCCCTGTACTACTGGTGTTCCCATGTCTTCCATCTTCTGGCATCCTCATGCTCCCAGGGTCTCTGTGGTCCCCGTGTTCCTGACACCACCACATTCCCAGTGTTCCCACCATCCCTGTGCTCCCAGTATCCCTGTGGTCCCCCTGTTCCCAGCATCCCCATGCTCCCAGTATCCCTGTGCTCCCTGTGTTCCCAGTATCCTCTAGCTCCCAGTGTCCCTGTGTTCCTCACATCCCTGTACTCCTGGTGTTCCCATGCCTTCCATCTTCTGTCATCCTCATGCTCCCAGGGTCTCTGTGGTCCCCCTGTTCCTGGCACCACCACATTCCCAGTGTTCCCACCATCCCTGTGCTCCCAGTGTCCTTGTTGTCCCCATGTTCCCAGCATCCCCATGCTCCCAGTATTCTTTTGTTCCCTGTGTTCCCAGTATCCTCTTGCTCCCAGTGTCCTTGTGGTCCCCGTGCTCCTCACATCCCCGTACTCCTGGTGTTCCCATGCCTTCCATCTTCTGTCATCCTCATGCTCCCAGGGTCTCTGTGGTCCCCGTGTTCCTGGTATCTCCATGTTCCCAATGTTCCCCAGCATCCTCGTGCTCCCAGTATCCCTGTGCTCCCTGTGTTCCCAGTATCCTCTTGCTCCCAGTGTCCCCATGCTCCTCACATCCCCATACTCCTGGTGTTCCCATGCCTTCCATCTTCTGGCATCCTCATGCTCCCAGGGTCTCTGTGGTCCCCGTGTTCCTGCCACCACCACGTTCCCAGTGTTCCCACCATCCCTGTGCTCCCACCATCCCCTTGCTCCCAGGCACGCGGACCCCCAGTGATGCCTCTTCACCTTTTTCTCCTCCCCACCCCACAGGAGGAGCGGCCGAGCCGGAGACGATGACCGCGGGGAGCGCCGAAACCAATGGCCCCATGCGGGAGGTGGAGGTGGGGGCCACCAAGCCACCAGCCCCCCCTGCCCCGTCGCGGCGCCGGGGACGCCAGCTGCGCCGCAAGTCCCCACCGGAGGTCCCGGTGAAAGGGCAGCTCCGCATGCGCTCGCCGTCGGGAGCCTTCGTCATGGTGGGCATCTCGGTGGTCCTGGTGGGCATGACCATCGCCGTGGTGGGCTACTGGCCCCACCGGGGAGCCGGGAGCAGCGGGGCCGGCGCGGGGAATGCCAGCGTCGCCGGGGACATGAGGAGGGAGGTGGCCACCGGGCGCCACGTGCCCCACAGCGAGAAGCTCAAGCTGATCGGCCCCGTCATCATGGGCATCGGGCTCTTCATCTTCATCTGCGCCAACACCATGCTCTACGAGAACAGGGACATGGAGACCCGCCGGCTGATGCAGAAGGGGCTCTACTCCATGGCGGCGGCTCTTCCAGAGGGGACCGGCCCCGAGGACGGCCACTGCCAGCGCGGGGATGGCCACCTCGTCCCCAAGGCCAACGCCGAGTGCGTGGAGGGCTGCTACCGGGTGGACCTCTCCTGCCAGCCCTGCCCCGGCTCCGGCAGCAAGTGGTCCGACTGCTACGGTCCCAACCGGCTCCAGACCACGGCCGAGCTCCTCCAGCAGCCGGTGGCATCCCCCGCCGCCTCCCTCCTCAGCCTCCGCTCCGGGGCCTCCGCCGAGGCCAACCTCAGCCTCTCCCACCGCGAGTCCCTCCTCTCCTCGGCCGTCGGAGCCTTGGCTCTGCCCGTCATCAAGCTCAACAACTGTTTGCTGGAGGCGGGGGCGGCACGGGGAGCTGTGGAAAGGTCGGAGGGGAGCCCCACCGAGCCCCCCACCGCTGCCCCACGGCTCTCCCGGGGTGGCAGCATCACACCCCGTGGCCAGGACCGTGATGGTGGTGGCCACGTTGTCATCAACATGGATGGTGGCTGCCCCGGCGTGGAGCTCAGCCTGGAGGCACAGCCCCACGCTGCGGGACACTCCAAGTCCCTGGACCTCGGCCGGCCGGGGGTGCTGCTGGTGGCCCCCATCAAGGACCGTAAGAACCGGAGCTGGCCCCGGCTGGACCACGTCAGCCTGGTGGGTTACGCCAAACTGGAGAGTACTGGCGAGTCCTCGGACCGGCTGCTGGAGCCCAGCGAGCCCCCGAGCCGGGGAGAGCCCCGACCCAGCTCCTGGGTGGTGGGGATGGAGCGGGGCGAGCGGGTCTGACGTCCCCATGGGGACCGTGACGTTGCAGTCTCTCATCCTGGCCACCAGCACCCATCAGCGACCCCAAAACCCCACGTCCTGGAGGAGTTTGGGGATGGTGGTTTTAAGCAGATGCCAAGAGGGAGGGTCCTGATGTGCTGCTCCTGGGGGAGGACTCACCTGGGGTGGGATGTCCTCTCCTGGCTGCCTCTCCATGGCTTCCCAGTGGATGCCCTTGGCCTTACAATCCCTTCTCCTGGTGGCTTTTCCAGAGGAGCCCTCGCTTTGGGACCCAACACAAAACTGCGGGATGGGGATGCGGGGCGGGCAAAGCCCTGCCGGCCCCCGCAGCACTTTATTCCAGCGGGGTGGGGGGATGTTTTGGGGAGCTGGGGGGGGGATGTCCTCTTGCCCAACCTCAACCCACCAGGAAATTTGCTTGACCAGAGCACGTAAGCCCGACGGGGCTATTAAATATTATCTCGACACCCGGTGGTCCCACCTCGCCTCGTCGTCTCGCCCGCAGGATGCTGAGGGTGGGCTGGAGAGGGTGAGGATGCTCTGTAACTGGGTGCTGGATATTTGCAGGATAAGGTGATAAGTATAAAGTTTTTGGGGTTGGTTATTTTTTTTTGGCAGGGTAGGATGCCAAAGGTGCCCAGGGAGGCTACAGGCAGCTGAGAAATTAAACCAGAGGAGTCACTGGGGTGCGGTGGTTCCCAGAGCCCCTCTACGGGTTGGGGTTAATTTTGTGCTGGTTTCTGGTGGGTGGAGGATGCTGATGGTGGGAGGATGCTGATGGTGGGAGGATGCGATGGGGTGGAGGGGTAGGGGTGAGCACTGGTGCTGGTTTTTCCAGGCCCCGGTGGGTGCTGTGGCGTTGGATGCAGGAGAGGAGCCAGTCGGGATGCGGGCAGAGAGCCAGCCCTGGAGAGAGGGGAGCGCAGCAACAAAACCCTCCAAAAACCCATCACAGCAGGAAAATGTGGATAAAATAGAGGGGAGAAACGGGGTTCGCCGTGCTGGGGGAGGCTGCGCAGCGGGACACAGCTCACATCCATCCCGGGAGATGGGTCCAGGCTCAGCAGCCTGGAGAGAGGAAGCATCAACTGCCCGTTTTCTTCCAAAGGAGCAATTTTGGCTCCGGCATTTCTTTCCTGATCCTTTGGCTTTTGCCTTGTTCGCCCCTGGGGGAGGTGTGGGCTGGGCTCTGCTTTGGTGCTCAGCTTCCATTCCTCTTGGTTCCCTTCGGCGCGTGGCTGTGGTGTCCCCGCAGTGTCCCCCGGGGGTGAAGCCCACCCAGGAGGGCTCATCATGGGGACAGGGGGGCGAGGAGCTGTCAGGTCATAGAATCATAGAATCGTATGGAGTTGGAAGGGACCTCTGGAGATCATCTCCAACCCCCTGCCAGAGTGGGTCTACCTACAGCAGGTCCCACAGGAACGTGTCCAGGGGGGTTGGAATGTCTCCAGAGAAGGAGACCCCACCACCTCTCTGGGCAGCCTCTGCCAGGGCTCTGCCACCCTCACAGGAAAGAAGTTCCTCATGTTTAGGAGGAACTTCTTATCCTCAAGTTTGTGCCCATTCCCTCTTGTCCTGTCCCTGGGCACCACTGAGAAAAGACCAACCCCATCCTCCTGACACCCTCCCTTTAAGTATCTATAGGTGTTGATCAGATCCCCCCTCAGCCTTCTCAAGACTAAAAAGACTCCAAAATCTGTTCCCAGCAGCTCAGAGACCAACGTCCCCATGGCCCAGAGCTGGGGCTGGGCAGAGGGGAACCATCCCCATCCGGGGGCTCTTGTCACCCCTTTGTGTCACCCCGTGGGGCTGGGGACAGGGGAAGGAGCCGAGGAGGGCTGTGCTGGTGACACTGGTGGCTCTTGCCCTCCTGTCATCACCTTCCACATCACCCTCATCCCCCCAGAGCTTGGCAGATCAAAGCCCACAAGAAACAAAAACCGCTCCGCACTCGTTTTAGAAAAGTCAGGGTTTCCACAGCTTTTTTTTTTTTTTTTTGGTCCTCCCTTTGAAAACCCTCTTTGAAAATTCCTTCCTTGTTTCAAATTTTATTATTTTTTTTCATTTTAATTCCTGGTTTGCCTTTCAAAGGGGAGCAGAGTCTCCTTCCCACCCTATTGCCCAAAGCAGATCCAGCTCCAGCTCCACCTTCCCCACGCGAGACCCCCCCTGGCTGCTGAACCCCCTTTTCCCAAAATATAAACCTTAAACTCCCCCCCCATCACCCCTGCACTGTTGGTTTTTTTTTTTTTCCTGCTTTACAAGAAAAGGCTGGATTTGTTTCCAAGGGAAGTTTCTTCTCCCCAGAAGTTTGGGTACCAGCCTGTCCCTTTGGAGGGTGGCAGAGACGGGGCCGATGGCTGCGGTTGGGAAGCCGGTAGCATCCCCCCGGGAGCCAGACCAGCCCCAGGCTGGGCTATTTATTGGGCTGTTTGAGCTCAAAATTATTTAGGCACTGGTTCAGTGCAATAAACAGCAACAACAAGAAGTCACCCGTGGGGTCTGCCCCGGAGTGGTGTCCCGGGGGACGTGCCAGGAGGTTGTTTTTAGCTGAAAATAGCTTTTCATTTGGTTTTAACCAGCTGCAGCCAGGGCTAACGCCAGGCCCTGGGCCACGCTTCGGAAACCAGCAGCAAGAATCGGAGCCCAAAATGCCACAAGGAGCCACGCCAGGAGCTGCCTCAGGGCTGGGGGCTTTTGTTTGAATTTCCCCGCTTTGTTTTCCTGCCTGGGGCTCTGCCTGACCCTGGGAAGCGGCTGCAACTCGATGTGGCAAAGGATGGGGGATGAGAGAGGAACCTGCCTGTGGTGTCTCCTGCCTGGACCACAAGCCTGCTCCAGCATCCTCCTCCTGCTCCAGCATCTTCCTCTTGCTCCAGCATCCTCCTCCTGCTCCGGCATCTTCCTCTTGCCCCAGCATCCTCCTCCTGCTCCAGCATCCTCCTCCTCCTGCTCCAGCATCTTCCTCCTGCTCCAGCATCCTCCTCCTGCTCCGGCATCTTCCTCTTGCTCCAGCATCCTCCTCCTGCTCCAGCATCTTCCTCCTGCTCCAGCATCCTCCCCATCCTGTTCTGGCATCTTCTTCCTGCTCCAGCATCCTACTCCTCCTGTTCTGGCATTCTCCTCCTGCTCCGGCATCCTCCTCCTGCTCCAGCATCTTCCCCTTGCCCCAGCATCCTCCTCCTGCTCCAGCATCTTCCTTCTGCTCCAGCATCCTCCTCCTCCTCCAGCATCCTCCTCCTGCTCCGGCATCTTCCTCCTCCTCCGGCATCCTTCTCCTCCTCCAGCATCCTCCTCCTCCTCCGGCATCTTCCTCCTCCTCCGGCATCTTCCTCCTGCTCCGGCATCCTCCTCCTGCTCCGGCATCTTCCTCCTGCTCCAGCATCTTCCTCCTGCTCCGGCATCCTCCTCCTGCTCCGGCATCCTCCTCTTTCTGTTCTGGCATCCTCCTCCTGCTCCAGCATCTTCCTCCTGCTCCAGCATCTTCCTCTTGCCCCAGCATCCTCCTTCTCCAGTTCTGGCATCCTCTTCCTGCCCCAGCATCCTCCTCCTGCTCCAGCATCTTCCTCCTGCCCTGGCATCCTTCTGCCCAAGGCAACAGCATCCTCCAGGGATGAGAAAGGGAAGCCTTGTTGAACCCCATAGGGGTCGTTTCAAAATGCAAAGCTTCTTGATTCATGAACCCGGCGGGGTGAGGAGACCCACGCTCTCTCTGGGGAGAGCATCATCCACGCATCCCTCACCTGGTTCCAAGAGTGGGGGGCGGATTTTAACCATGCTGGCTTCTACAGAAGGCTACCGAGGAGGCTCTCACCCCTGTGCTGCCCTCACAGGGTGCTGGGAGTGAAACAGCAGGAATGGATCTGGGTTAAAAGGAAAAAATTTAAAATAAAGGAAAAAATCCAACCTGGATCCCTCCGTTGAGCCCACTCGGTTGTGGAGCTGTGAAGTTAAACCATCCTGGGAGCACTGGAGATGTCACACTGGATGGTGGAGGGTGATGCTGGATGGGATCTTCTCATCCTGCCCGGGAACCAGCTCCATAAATATCCAGCCGTTACCCCCCCCCCGGTGTATCCCCACCCCGGGAGGTGCCGGCTGCGGGAGGAGATTCCTACCAAGAGAAGGGGGGGGGGGATTTCACCAAAAACACCAGCAAAAGAAAATACTGGGGTTGTCCCCCAAGGCTGGCCATCCAGGCTGCCCAGGAGTGACCGTGGGGTGTCCCTTGAGCCACCGTGGCAGAGGTGGGCCCTGCTAATTGCAATTAACCTCTGCACCCCCACGAGACCTCTAGGCTGGCCCAGGGCTGCAGGACAGCTGCAGTTTGGGTGGAAAATGAGCAAAATGTGGAAAATGGGTTGGGGGGAACCAGTGCCATAGGCTGCATGGGGGAGAGATGCCCCAGGAGGATGCAGACCCCACCGAGGGCTGTAAGAGGGGCTCCCGTGCCCAGGGCCACCCCAGCCAGTGGCTGTGGGGCTCTGGGCTCACTGCTGGGACACCTCTGTCCCCAGGGGAGGTGGGAGGGGGGGGTTAATAACAGCTCTTCGACCACCCCTTTAACAGGGCACCTACATGGAGCTGGAGCTCAAATGGGAGAGGGTCAGAGGTGGCTGGGAAAATGTCCCCCAAAGGGACAAAAAGGGGGGGGATGGAGAGAGAAAGGCTGGAGCAGCCACAGAAAAAAAAAAAAATAAAAAAAAATATATAAAAGCAGCAGGTCCCAATAGTGAAGGATCTAGACCCAAACCTGGAAGGAAAACAGTTACAGCCCTGTTTGGCCAGACCAGCCGCAGCTGGGGGACCATCTCTCCCACCCCACACCTGATGCTGCTCAGCACACCAAGGGCCCACCAAGGTCCCACCAAGCTGGTTTGCAAGCCCTTCTTCCTCCTCCTTCTCCTTCTCCTCCTCCTCCTCCTCCTCCTCCTCCTCCTCCTCCTCCTCCTCTCCGCCCCGCGCGCGACCGC
>JAOQGL010000150.1:0-13769 GCA_027564165.1 Gallinago nigripennis | reverse complement strand
GTCCCTGTGACTGCAGGGGGGCCGGACTAGATGGCCTTTGGAGGTCCCTTCCGACCCAGATGATTCTATGATTCTATAACATTCGCTAATTTGCTGGGTCTTGCCGTGTGAGAATGTGGTGGCCATCATTATAGTTGCCTAAGAAGTATTCTCAGAGATGGAAGTTTCTGGCCTTTCCCAGAAAATTTTTGCCAGTCTCTCCTCACAGTAACTTGGAAGAGCGTTGGAAACAGACAGTGATTATATACAAGTTGGGACAACATAGTTTTGAAATAACAGGATGAATACATATATATTTGCTAACAAGTTTTAAACCATTGGAGCCTCCATGCATTAGCCAAGAGAATTCTGCATTTCTCCTTACGTTGGAGAGTCCTCTTGAAGTCCTATTTTAAACACACCCACTAAGATAAGGTATTTAATGCACTAAACCCATCTTTTCCTCATCTAGACCAGACATCATAGCTTGGTACTACCTGATGGATATTGGGGATGTTTGGGAAAACCATTTAAGTCATCCAACTGATTTCCTACAAACCACTCAGCAGCCCTGACTGCAAGCTGGGCTGGTTTTCACATCATGCAACAAAACTGAGCATCCTTGAATCCACCCTTGTTTTCCCAGTACTGCCCACTCCTTCCCTCCTTTGCCTACCAACACGTATTCACACACGGGTCACACTCCCTATTACTGCTACTTGGGTAATATTACGTATGATTTTGATACCACCAAACTTTTAAATAATACCTTTGCCCTAGGAGGTCTATATAGCATCTAGAAGCTGTTTGGTTATCCAGCAAAACCCAGTTTGCAACTGCATTTCAGCATGAATTTACACAGCCACAAGGGGGTTGGCCAATCACTTAACCGAACCGACGTCAGGAGATGTGAAGTTCTCTCAGCATTCAAAGCATCTGCAGTTGGGTTGGCACACAAGGCATACAGAAGACCCATGCCCTTTTGAAGACAGAGGCCACATGGTTTTGTGAGACAGCGTAGGATGTCTATGTGTCAGCAATTAATCCTCTGGTTGAGATTAAATATGTGGGAGTTCAACAGATAGAGCTGGAAGATGCCTTTCTGGACTTACAAGTCCTTCTTCAGCTCTGAGAAGCAGCTAACACCTAATAACTGTGATGCCTATTTTTCTGACAAAAAAAGGCTTTCTACTTTTCAGTGAGCTGAGCTCCATCTCAAGTTCAGAGGAACATAAATATAGTCACTCAAGGGAAATACTCCTTGGATCGGGAAATACCGCTGACCTGACCTACAGGTTTATTCAAGGCTGTATTAGGCAGTTATGACTGTTTAAGTGTTGCCCTCTTAAAAATGTCAGAATCTTTCTTACAAAGAGAAATGCCTAACAGCACAGTTAAACTAACTTCATTTGGTGCCTTTCTGTTTTCTCTTGATACAAATCTAGCAGCAATTGAAAGACTCTTCTGTGCATTCCTGACCAAAATACAACTGTCTTTTATTAATCCACTGAAAATGCATGTAACTTCTAAACATTAATAATTTCAGTTCAAAGCAAAAAATATTACATTTTTCTGTTTCCTATTGACTTCATGCTTCCTTAATGCTCAACGTCTGCTTCTCAAGACAAGATCCTTCCTCGGAGACAAACCCATCATAAAACCTGAAGCCTGGGTAGCACATTCCTAATGCAGATGGAAAACTTTCACTGAACCCCTGTGCATCTGATGCTTTGAAGAAACACGCTCTCCTAATTACATCCTGTCAGCAAACAGCTGGAAGAATAAGCAGGTGAATGCTGTAAAGTCTGCTGTTATTATAACAAAACAGTTTTCCAAATTACGAACAGGCAGTGACATATATGCAGACATCACAAAGTCCCCATCAAAAAAAAGCCAGTTTTCCCAATTTTCTTCAGCACGTAGAACTTAACCTGTAGGTTCACCAAGCAAGTCCCTCACCCACCCAGATGGTAATCCCAGCCCTAGTGAATGCGAGAGGACAAAACAATGGCATATTGTTTAGCCTACGTTAATCCTGCTTCTGCTTCTCTCTCAGCTCCTAACTCTTCCTTGCGGATGAAGGCACTGAAGAAATTTGTCACCTTTTCTTCCATCTACACCTTCTGCAGCCACAACTTCTCTGGAGGCAGCGTGCAAGGTTTTCTCAGAGCCACCCATATTTCCACCACTGGATAAATCAGAGCAACTCACAGCTTTCCAGCTGCACACGGCAGAGGAAAGTGCTTTTGCTAGTGAGGTGACAAACTCCCTGCAGCTTTCAAACATCTGCGAGACTCTGGACCACCTTCTGTCATTATTTTTTTTAAAACTATTCTCAACTGGGCCCAAACCACCTAAGACAGCAGCCCCTCTCCAAGCCTAACCACTGCACAACTCTTATTCACGTGCTAGGATTAATTGAAGCATTAAAGGATAATAAAGCTGCAATTCAGAAACACCTTTACATCTATTCTTTAAATTCCTCCCAAGTGAAGGTTACTGGGCAAGTGACGACAAGGAAAATTCAGCTCTATTGATATTTTCCTTCCCAGATATTTCAGTTCTGAATTCAGATGGGAGCACAGTGTCAAGGCTATGCTGATAAGTAAAGGCTGAACATTGCTTTCTAGAGATAAAAAAAGGTGAGAGCTGATGTTGATTGTCACTAGTCTCTCAAGGACACTGACAAAAAGCATAACGTTGGCCTGCCCATAGTGTCCTGTAGGCAGGATAACTGGGGTGCAGCACTCCCAGTGTGCAGACCAGCCAGCTAAGAACTGGGGTGAAATGAAACCCAACTAAATCAGGAGCAGAGGAAAGGGTCTGAAGTTGGGGCAGGGGAGGGTTAGATTAGATCTTGGGAAGAATGACTTCCCTGAGAGGGTGGACAGGGACTGGAAGAGCCTGCCCACGGAGGTGGTAGAGTCACTATCCCTGGAGGGAGTTAAGGAAGGTGTAGATGTGGCACTTTCAAGGCACGCTCTAGTGCCCCAGATTGTTGGGTTGGTTTGTGTGTGTGATTGGACTCAATGACCTCAGAGGTCCCTTCCAACCATGAAGATTCTGTAAATCACATGCATTTGGAATGGTCTTTCAGAAAGTTCCAAGAGATTTGGGAGGGGTTGTTTCTCCCATCACCAGACTTACTTGGGTTTGGTCCCCAAAAGAGGAAAAAACTTCAGGTATTTAGGATTTTCCTGAAACGAATGCTCTACTAAACTGTTGGGATCTCCAACGTCTCACTTTAAAAACAGGTCAGACACATCTATTCCACGTAGCCTTGTAACTCCACACTGATATTCACAGTGTGAGAAAGCTGTGACAATCTTTCCAGACCATGATGTTGAACGGTCTCCAGCACTGTCCTCCTCTAGGCAACTGCTGTGCACGCTGAAGGCAGAGTCCTTCAGGCTCTGGGGGTAGAACTTCTGAAAGCTGGGATTCATGTCAGCCTACCAGCCCCTCATCTTGGCGAGCTCTAGGACAGGAGTGGAGATGAATTCATGGGGTCCAGCTTTTAGAGTTTTCTTTAACATGACCATCAAAAAGCAGCATTGCTTGACATCATAACAACAAGGCTGCTAATTAATGATACCTCCTCGTCACTTCAGGCCTTGGTGTCTTTAAGCTGTCGACAAATAGATCAGTGCTCAAGTTCTTGGTGCCTCATGAGTCATTAAAATTTAAGCTATAACACGAAATAGAGCAAGTTCACGTTGCCATTGTTAATCAGCACAGAAACTCCCAGAAGGAGCATTTGTCATCACAATCTGAGAACATTCACAGGATTGCAAGGGGAAGAAAAAGAATATTAAAAAAATATCACACCTGCAATATGTAGGAAAACTTAAGTACAACCATTCTTATGCCTTAGCCAGTCTGAAGAAAAAAAAAAAAAGGCAACAAGCCAATAGCTTTTCAGAGCATGAACAACATGTTTTTATGACAGTCTTGGTTTTCTCTTCTAAGCAAATCTGTTGCTGGCAAAAGGTGTTGGACTGGCTGCCTAGGGGATCAAACTCGGTTATTTATCCATGTGCAACACAGTTAACATTCATATTCCAGATTTTTATTTCTAAATTTCATTAAAGCTATGCTTTAATCCTGATCGACACGTGCAAGGTTCAGCCAGGGCTGGACAGCACCCGAGCCTCTGTGCCCATTCCTTCCTTGAGCATTCTCATGAGAAACAACATGTTTCCCTTTGGACAGGGGCTTAACCAGGTGTTCTGATGCCAAGAACTTATTTCACAAAACCATGAGATGTAAACGGCAGGACCATCACTGTTCCGGGGCATGGATCCCACCAGATCCTACAGTAGGTAGTGGTTAGGTCTTTCTGTCTTGACTGCAAGACAAAACTGGAGAAGTTGTCCTTGGTCAATAATCACTAAGTACTGCTGGAATTTGTTAAAATGTTATTAGGTAACTGAAAAATGCCTCCAGCAGGGAAATTATCATGTGGAACTCAGATAGGGTAGTATCTGTTTTGATAGGAATAGAAAAAAACAAACCACCTAGAATTTAAAACCATCTTTTAGCAAACAAAGAAGTCAGAATAAATGGATTCCACGTACAGAACTGGTTCACTGGAAATGTCAGCATCTCTCACTTTTTAAATATTTTACTCCCTTTTTTCTGAAGGAAAAAAAACAAACGTGCTATCTGCTGTGAATTTTCCCAGTAAGAACAAGAAAGAACCACTTACATCCTGTCCTTTCATTACTATTAACATCCCAGACTCTGAAAAGCACCCCGATGAAGACAATGGTCTACAAGCCTACAATGACTGTGTATCACTGATCAGCAAGTCCAGAGAACACTTTCTGTACTGCATAAAGCATTGTTCATGACAACAAACTTATGAGGATTCCTCCCCCCCCTTTTAAAAATAGCTTGTACTAATCAAAACAATATTTAAACATAAGCTGAAAACATGCATTATGTAAATATTAGTCAAGAAAGGTTCCAAAGCTATGAACCTTAATTACATGCACCACTAAATCTGAGCGTGTTGCACAGGAGCACAGAAATTAGATACTTGTACATGTTAAGAGTAATAACCTCAGAAAGAAAGTGTTATTTAACTGTCGTCTGTTATGTTCAGACAATTGTTGTTTATTTTCCCCAAAGGTATGGCTGTAGCTAAGTGAGAAGGGAAGACAAGTTTAAGTACTCTACAACTCAGAATGAAGATTAAAAATAAGCAGCTGTACTGAAAAAAAAAAAAAGCACAGATTTAAGAAAAGGTTTTCTGCCCAGATGTCCTACATCTTGTGAGATAACAAAAGTATGGTAACTGTTCCCAAAATCTAGCTGAGAAAAAAAACCCTAAAAACAGTACAACACAAAAACCCCACAAGAAATATCTCTTTGGAGATGATAGTGCCAAACTGTGACCTTCAGAGCTTTGGATCGGTCTTATGAAGCTGGACACATCTAATGTATCTATTGTGCATGGACCCACTCATCCATCGGTGCAACCAGGCAGAGTAGTGTCTCTGAGGGTGGTCAAGCAACAAACCCACAATATGAACACCTCAGATATTTTAAGAAGCCCTTGTGAAGCATGGTATGTGTGTAACACCTGGATATTTCTACTCGAGAACTTCCTCCCCAGCAGGAGAACGACTGTTCTTCTGCACAATGACAGTCTAACACCACCATCCACTGAAGCATGACATTAATTCCAACCCTGAAAAAGTACACATAAACTTCTGTAACGGGGTCAGTGTCTCTCCCAACTCATCGGTAGATGGATGGGATTGGGGGAAGGAGATACTCCAGCCAAAACCGACAGTAAATTACCTCTTAATCTTCTCTGTGGCAGTGCTCATTGAAATATGTATTAACTCTATTAATGTGTGATTCCTTTTTAAACTAATGCACACAATAATGAAGCCCAAGTCCTTTTATTTATACTCGGGGCTTCTTTTCCTTTTTTTTTTTTTTTGGTGTCAACACATGGAAGCCAGTCTCTCAAAACACACGACTCGCCGTGCTCCCCCGTGTCTGTGGAGGTGACATGGCAACCAGCAAGGGGCTGCCAATATTTTCATGAGACTCTTGATGTTTTCACCTTAACGTGTGAGACATCCCTTGACCCAGAGAGAGCGCAGCATCCTTGGAGATATGGTACAAAGATAGGGAGGACTTCTCCCCTGGCATCTCACTGAAGCTAAATGCCACCCACAAGTTCTCATCTCAAAATAGGCAGGAAAACAGGGCAAGCAAAATGCATTTGTTGGGGGGGGGATTATTTATGTTACTTGAACAGTCTACTGAGAATGTGCTAAAACAAACACAGAGTTTAATCAGTAGAAATCAAACAGAGAGACTCTCTGACGTGGCAATGAGGAAAGAGGGTTTATAGCTTTCCCAGATTTTATAAGACTTGTTAGTGGCTCCAGTGTAATCCACATTAAAAGTGAGAAATTTCTCATGAGAAAGAGTCACATTGCCAGGAGATAACTGGGGGCAAAGTATCTCAGCAAGGATGCCTCATCCCTTGCATTTGATATATTTTTAACAAAATGCCTTAGGATTCTCTCTTCATCGTTTGCAAGGGAGACACATAATTAGGAAGTAAGAGATCTTGAAGGCTGGACTTCAATTCTATTGCTTTCTCCCTGAGTAGGTGCCCAAGTGAAAACTCATTCCCACAGTATCTGCCAAAATAATGTCAGTCACTGAAGTTCCTCCCCCTTCTCCCTCTCTCCTTCTTACCCTCCTAAAAAAAATGTTGTCCTTTAGCCTGACTGTGAAAAAGAGGAATTCAAACAATTCATTATCAATTCAAATTGAACTGGAGACACAGCTAAGACATAGGAATTCTGAATTAGTCATGGAAATGCTGTATCTTATGGCAATTTACATGCCCAGCTTTTTGTAATTACCCAGTGTTCTGAAATTTGCCTAGAAGTTGCTGTAGCTCATACATTATAAATAGGATTGATAGGAAAAATCAATGGACTACCTACCTGCTACTGGAAGTACCGGTTCACGGGTGTCAACTCATTAGCAGCTGTTGGGATTATTGGTTTGACAAGATACAATTTAGATTTCCAGTTAAAAACAAAAAAAAAAACACACAACCCCCCTACAAACATTTACATTGTTTTGTTTTCTTCCATCTTTTGGCACTTTATTCCCCAGGAACTTCTAGATGCTCCACTGAAAAGTAGCATGATACAGCCTAGGAGCAGCACGTGGCAGTAGGACCCCAAATCTCAGGGTTTCCCACTTGTTTCCTGGGTTTTCCCTTAGAAGGAAAGCTTCTCAACAGACAAGACTCTGTGCTCTGTGTGTGGTGTGTTAGTGGAAGACCAGGGGAATACAGAGAGTCAAGACTAAAACTGCCTTCTTTATCACAGAATCATCTAGTCCAACCAGTGGAGAAAAAAAAAATAAAGTAAAATTAAAAAAAATACCAAAACCCCCACACAACCACACACCCCACCACACCCAAAAACATCACCAATCCATTACTAACCCATATCCCCAAGCACCACGTCAACTCGTCTCTTGAACACCTCCAGGGATGGTGCCTCAACCACCTCCCTGGGCAGCCCAGTCCAAGGCCTGACAATTATGCTGTGGCCTACAAAAATTCACAAACAGTTAGGAAAGAAAGAAGAGGAGGAACAAGGGAATGAGAAATGGCAGCTGGGGAAGGAAGGACTGAAGACAAATGTGTTAACATTTGTGTTAACGCTTATTTTCAGGAAACAAAACAAGACATTTTCTTCAGATACTTATGGAATCACAGAATCTTAGTGGTTGGAAGGGACCTTTGAGATCATGGAGTTCTTCTGTGAACATGGAGAGATTATCAAGAAGTTGCAGTGCAAATAAGAAGAAAAGGACAAAAAGAGAAGCTCTATAGAGTAGCCTCCGACTTTGCCAATAGTCATGTTAAGCTCCAACAAAAGAAGGCCCCTTCCTAGTGTCATAAACTGTCTCCATCCAGACTTGGGAAATGAACAGTCTGATTATCCATAGAGGGACTGCATGAATAGAAACCATCTCAGCTTCCTCCTCTTAGGCTCCCAACATGACCCTCAAAGTTATTGCCATTTTAACTAAGGAAGTTTCCCTGAGTTCCATGCATCAAACCCAAGCAATTCTGTTCTCAGGGGCAAAACAACAAAAAAAAGACTTTAAAAGAATCAATAATATTTTACAGGAAGATCATGTCCAATGGGCAATCATATAAGGCCTAACTGAATTCTTCATTAAGTTTTATTATCCTTGTTATACAAATTATGTGCAAGTCATGGGAGAAGAACTCCCTGTTTCATCCTCTCATCAAATTGTAATCTAATTCTCTGAACGTGCTTCAGTACAGGATCTCAGATCAACTACAACGGACAGGAACACTTACTGCTACTTGTGCAACCACAAACAGAATTATATTCCATCCATGGAAAGGAATGAACACTGCAAAACCCCAAAGGGAAAAGCAAACCAAATCAGAAAAAAAAAATCAGTGAGAAGAGCACTCGGTATCACCAAAAGCAGCCAAACTAACCCAACAGGAAGGTATCAGGAGACTGGATTTATTCTTCTCCATGCAGCTTTCCAGATTCATACGTGTACTATTTTGTTTGGTTCCAAATGGTGGAAACAGAAGTGCCAAAATATCCTAAAGCTACAGTGCATGTAACCTATATTACCTGTTTTTCCAGCATTAATCTCCTGGGTGCATAGCTAGTGGAAAAAACTATTCTCCAGCAGTTTTTTTCTGGACAACTTTCCATAACAGAGCCTAGACAAGTAGTAGGAGGCACAAGACTGCTTCTGCTCTGCCCTCTCCCCAAGACCTGAACCAGGAAAACTTGTCCAGCAGTAAGAATTTTGACAAAGAAAGTATTTAGAGAGGACCAATGCAAAAGCAGGAATGTCTTATCAGTTCTGCCAAAACGATACTCAAGTTTATGGCTGAATTTCACCTAAAAATGAACATGATTAGCCTAAGCTACTTTTTTTTTTTTACATTTTCAAATCTGGCAGAGTCCATTCCTTATCAGACAAGATGTGTTATTGCTAGAACAAATCCTGCACAATCAGTAATTTTTTAAGTATTCTAAGTCAGCTTAAAAAATTTGCTCAGTCATATTTAATATTTTAATAGTCACTGACAACTTGTATTTATCAATAATTATTCAGCCCTATATAACATATGGAATAATATTTTTAGTAAAATTAATTTTAGAAATATATATCAGTAAGAAATATTTGGTCTCTATTTAATCACATTTCATAAATATTTTGAACTTCCCCCTGTTCTGAATGAAGATAAGTCCCATTACTCATGTCAGGAAACCAAAATTCATACCTTTCTCTACCAGAGCCATCATATTAAAACATGACTGCCTCCTTTCAGGGTAGAAAAACCAAGCAAGAGTTCAAAAGGAGGGGAAAAAAAAAAAGCAGCATGTGTCTGTAGAGGGTCCAACCTCATTCCATGTTCCAGCTCTCTTGAACTGAGGGAAACAGGAGAAGGACAGAAAGCTGGAGGGTACACAAAAGCCTCTGTCATTTCCAATGTTTTCCTCTTTTAGAAAGTGTCAGGAGAACAAAAGCTGGGATTTTGTAGAAGGTGGGATTCCTCCTCTCCACATGAAGTTTCCCTACGCATAGCCAAGTAATAGAAACTTCCTCACGAATTAAAGCACAAACTCCACTTGGTTTTAACTTGAACCTGAGCTTCTTTTTCAGAGCTGGGCGATGCTGTGTCTGATGGCATCTGCTGGCACTAAAGCCACATTAGAAGATCACTCGTGTTGCAAAGTAAGCACCCAGAAAGCTAGGAAATACTGAATTAAGATTGCCAGTGTCACTCTAATTTGCCCCGTTCACATATAGATTGATTATAAGCTTTACTTACACAACCATGTTCAAGTTTTTCCCAAAGCACCTATGATTCTGCAGTGCAATGAATACAGACCACCCAACAAACCAATGACTTTTTTACTGAAATTAAGTGTTCAGTACATTTAACAGAACCAACTCCACTCCTGATACCATAGAAATAAGTCAGATCTCTTTTTTAACAATGCAGGTGTGATGAATCCATGAAATGCAAAAGCGATACCCTAGAAATCAGCAGATCTCTTTTTGCACAATGCCCAGCAGCCCTGAGCTGAAAATTTAACACCAGTTTCCCTGAAGTGCAGAGTTTCGAGAAGCCCTACTGAACTTAGGGGTCAAGAAGATCTCAGCATCCAAATGACCACGCTTCACAAAGAATTTTGGCACATCAAGTGGTCCATTGTGTGTGCATGCTACTGATTAGCCTATCAACCTTTAACGCATCCTATATTGCTGGAGTTGCTTAAATGCTAGATACATATATAAAACTTGAGCTAAGAAGGATTATAATTACTTGCACAGCTTAAGGAATTAGGGGTATTTTTATTATTTGTAATTAAGATAACCTTGCAAGGTCAATAGATATGCTGTGGAAATGAAAGGGCATCAGAACTACGAACTAAGAAGTTGACGAACGCCAACAGTTAATCAGGGCCCCCGTGATGTTCTCAAGTACTGAAAGCTGGAAGAGATGACCTCCAAAGGTCCCCTTTGGTCTGCATTACTCTATCAATGGCAGTGACAGCTACCACCGTATACAGTGCCCTTACTCAGATGGGTCAGTTCTGAGTGAGCACTGATGCTTCATTCCCATGAAAATCCCTTCAGCGTGTCCCAATAGCACCAAAGGATGACATTAATCCCCAGCTGGGGGGAAGGGAGGATACACTTTTCCACTTATTTTGTATGACACCATTTGTGCCTATATGGCTTACCTCTCGTTCTATACACCAACATAAATACATCACACACTTTTATTTTATTTTTCTACATTCATAAGCACATCCACATTCACATTTTCCTCCAAGAGTGTATGAACTAAACGCTAGAGCAAACTGGAATTGAGAAGCACAGACACAGATGAGAAAGAATGGGAAAGTGTGGGAAAGGGATAGAAGAGATCTCTGTTTACAGGTTTCCTGAAGTGGAAACAACAAAACAAAACCCTTATGAAAATTAGGGATGGCTTGATGTTCCGGCCATGTGGTTTATATCAGATGCCAACCTTTTTTAATTAGAGTACAATGGTTTTTTTTTAAAAGAAATCACATTAGTGTTTTGCAGTGCCCGTTAGGATGCTTCTTTCAGGGTCACAGCCATATTTCAAAGGCACTTTGGTTACATTTCCTTTTCTACTTTGTCCTCCGTGTATAGCATTAAGAGATGCGTAGGGGAAAAAAAAAAAAAACAAAAAACCACACAAAACATCCATGAAGGACAGATAAAATATCAGGACTCTTCTTACTTGACTTTTATCTCAAAAGAGTTCACTGTAAAAGAAGCATTTGCATCTTAATAGAAAATTAAACTGTACAATTAACCAAGATGCAGTTAAACTAAAACACCACCACGTGCAATTCTGTGTTACTGGCGCTGTGGATCGTAACGGATGAAAACGTATGCCATGGAAACTCCCACAGATTATTTATCTAACAAATTCTGAGAATATAAGTAGGACTTCAGTGAGTCCTTAGGCGTGCAGAATGGACTGCACTAACCAAACGTCACCCAGATGTCTGGGTGGATGATTCCTCAGCAGAGGAACCTGATCTAGGAGGAGACTGTCAAGGGCTACTTGAAAGGCTTATTTTCCATTCTAATGTCCTAGAGAGCTGAAGGTGCCAAGTATCTCCCAGAAAAACATGGGAAGCCCACAGCCAGCTGTCTTCAAGGTAACTGAGAGGATCAACAGTCAAACCATACATTATTCAGGTCTCAAGTGCTCCAGGGAAAGTAAAACCAACCCAGGAGCTGAAAGTTCAAGAGACCTTTGGCTTTCTGTCTAGCTCTCCCTCGTGCCAACTGTCTCTCCAGTCTCCACTATTCACTTACCCAAGGGGAACCTCAAGGGAGAATGGTAGATGACCCTATTCATCTGATTCAACATCCTGCTTCTCTGGTGTTGCTGTGATTAATCTACATCATAGTTGAGTGGCTCAGGTGCAACTTTGGTTGGACCAGATGATCTCAAAAGGTCCCTTCCAACCTAGGTGATTCTGTGATTACTAAGTTGGGACTAATGAAATTAGCATTGTCTAGACAGCTGTGAAACTTCCAAGTTTGAGGAAAATCATATCAATATGTTATTGTTACAAAAGCATTGGAGTCACCACAGTTAACAGGATGATCAATGCAAGAGTCAGTGGCTGTAATTTCCCTTTTAGAGTGGCTCAGATTTTACTGCAACTATTTCTCCTCAAGTTTTCCTGCATGTACCCCATCTTCCTCCCAACAGGTCTGCACTTGGGGGAAATGTTTCTGTACACTGCAAGGCACAGAGGACAGCAGTGTTTCTCCTACAGAGCTAAAAGCTCCTCACTATCCCCCACATATTCACAGAATCACAGGATGATATGGGGTTGGAAGGGACCTCTGGAGATCATCTAGTCCAACACCCTGATGAAGCAGGGCCACCCAGAGCAGGTCCCACAGGAACGTGTCCAGGTGGGTTTGAACGTCTCCAGAGAAGGAGACTCCACCACCTCTCTGGGCAGCCTCTGCCAGGGCTCTGCCACCCTCACAGGAAAGAAGTTCCTCCTCATGTTTAGATGGAACTTCTTATGGTCAAGTTTGTGCCCTTTTTCTCTTGTGCTGTCCCTGGGCATCACTGAAAAAAGACTGACCCCTTCCTCCTGATTTAAGTATTTATAGTCATTGATCAGATCCCCCCTCAGCCTTCTTTTCTCCAGACTAAGAAGACCCAAGTCCCTCAGCCTCTCCTCATAAGAGAGATGCTCCAGGCCCCTCATCATCTGCTTCTTATGGGGTAACACCCCTTAAAGAGAAACAAAAAGAAGATGGAAAAGCAAGTAAAAGATGGTTTCAGTTCAGCTGCCAGTCACTCTCCAGAGCCCAGCGGCATAGAAACTGCCAGGATAGTTTTGAAAAAAAAAAAAAAAAGGAAAAAGAAAACCTCACAAATAATGAATGTGGGAAACAAAGGTGGAGACGCAAGCCAAGTAATCAGTTGATGGCCATTGCTGGAATTACCAACTCTGCTACTTAAAAACAGCCTTTAAATTAATTGCTGACCTACTGCTTCCCTTTGCTGGATGTTACGCTTCTGCCTCAGGTGGCAGCGTGTGCCATTTCCCACTTAGCATCATACCTTAATTACTTAATTCAAGTCAGAAGTTTACCAGCTGGCTAATTTGCCCTCGGTCCTGGCAAAGCTCCGTTCCCATCCAGGGCAGCCACCCCGCTGTGTCCCTAACCCCTGGGTGAGGTTATGGGGGGAGCTGCTCAGGGTGCCCTGTGTGACAGTCCCCTCCAGAGAGCTCACACCAGGTGTGAGACACGAGGGGGCTGTGAAGCTGCCTTAGACCATCACTCAGAAAAAAAAAAGAAAAGAAAGTTCAAAATCCCATGGGGCACAAGCCTCAACCCTGTAATGGTTGATGTTCAAACAGAGCAACGTAGTCAACCCTCTGCGTGTCACTGACACAAGTGTCTATTGGGCTTGTAGGAGCTTTTAAGATCCTTCATCTCTCTGTTGAGGCTCACAGGAACTCTCCCGAGGAGACGAGCTGCTGAAGGAAAACCTCTCTGGTGCCATGGTTATATACGCAGGAGAAAACACGGTGAAACCAAACTCTTGGTTAGGGAACCAAACTCTTTTCTGTGGTTGCCAGTGAGAGGACAAGGGGCAATGGGCACAAGTTGGAACACAAAAGGTTCCACTTGAATATCAGGAAAAA
>JAOQGL010000149.1:0-13801 GCA_027564165.1 Gallinago nigripennis | reverse complement strand
CCCCCCCCCCCCCCCCCCCCCCCCCCCCCCCCCCCCCCCCCCCCCCCCCCCCCCCCCCCCCCCCCCCCCCCCATGCTGGTCCCAAACTGGTGCTGAGCCGGGATCGGATGCTATTTCATGTCTTGGGAGAAGTTTGGGGGAAAATGGCCACACTCAATATTCCCCCCCCTCCTCCCCCCCCGGTTTGGGTAACGCAGGGGCAATGGGTTTGGGGGCTCGAGCTGACTGATGGAGCTAATCCAGCCCAGACATTGCCCCCCGAGGTGTGGACCAGGCACCTGTAAGGCTCATCCTACAGAAGTCACTCCCCAGGAGCTGCAGGGACCACTGCGACCCCTTAGGGGCAAGGGAACTCTCCTAATCCCATCCTCACCTCTGCCCGTCTTTTCTCCCTCCTCTGGTGGCACCTGGGGCTGGAGTTGTCCCCTCCTGCTCTGCTCTGCCTCTCTGACAGATGTCCCAACACCTGGATCCGTCCCTTGGGGCTGACCCTCAACCTCTCCTCCAACAGAGCCTGCACATCCACAGGGATGGAAAGAACAGTGGGACCATCACAAACCCAGTGCTGGGCTCCTCCGGTAGCCCATGGGCTTCCCCTTCACCTCCGTGGCCAAGTGGCCAGCATAGGGCTGGGGGGGGGTCGAGCACCCGAGGACCAGCCGGTGGTGGTGGCAGCGTGCCACACCGGGCTGTGCCACAGCAGGGCGAGGAGAGAGTATTTGGATTTGAACCATCTCTTTGCGGAGAGAAAGACGAGCGGCGTCTGGCAGCCCCACGGAAACACCGCGCTATTTATGGGAGGCGTTTTGCTGGAGCATCTCACGGCCCATCTCCTCACACCCCCTCCACCACCCGCGGGAAGACACTACCCCACTATAGGGCTGAAGCCCTAAAGGCAGAAGCAAGGTGTGGGGTGGGTGTGCTCAGAACAGGGCACCGGGATCGGGAAGGGCACCCCCAGAGAACCCCGAAACCCACGGGCTTCCCAGGGCGAGTGTCCTTGCAATCAACCTCCGGCTGGGAGCAGAGCCGGAAAACCGGCAGGTTCATCACGGCAGTGCAATGCGGAAGGGAAGGCGGGCAGGTCCTGGCCTAATTGTATGCAAATCTCCCAAACAGGGCAATTAAAAAAACACGCTTTTTTCCTAAGTGGATTTGCAGCTCGTTCCCCCTCCCCGGACTCCTGCCCCAACATATCTAATTTTAGCAGCAACCCTAAAAAAAAAAAAGCCCGTGTTATGACGAAAAGGAGCTGCCCGGCTGGGAACTCTGCCCAAGAGGAGGTGGGGGGTCTCCCCAAGCTGTGGCAAAGGCTGCGAAGATGGAGCTGGTCAGTGCTGGTGGTTGGGCAGAGCCTGTTCCTGGTGGCCATAGGGTCATCTGGTCATGACACCATGGTGTCATCTGCTCGTCCTCCCGGACACCAGGCTAGGGCTCGTGCTGGGCGAGCGTCAGAGATTCCTTAAAAACCTATGAAAGGCAATTTTCTGGTGAACATCAGGCACCCAGCAGGTTATTTGGATCTTCCGGGCTCTTGCTGGGGTTTGGAAGAAGAAAATGGTCTGAGAGCTGCAACGGGTCGTGATGATCCCAAACAGGTGTTGGATGATGGTGCTACAGGCAAATCCCCGCTGCCATCCCTGGCGCAGCGGGAGAGGTGGGATGAAGGAGGGCAGAGAGAGGACACAGCGGGGTGTCAGTATTCCTGCACCGGCTCTTCCATCTCACTGCCTCCCATGGGACGGGGGCAGGACCAAACCTTGGCCAGGGCAGGAGGGACAGGTTTGTGCCCAGCTCCGTGCCAGCGCGATGCACCGGAGGGTTTGGCGTGTCGGGGCCGGCAGAGCCAGCCCTGCCCGGCTGATGAGAGCAAACCCCCACTCAACACCCCCGGGGCTTGGCAGCAGCCAAGAAATGCTTTTCCGAGGAGACGAGTCAGGGCGTGGGGAGCTCATTTCCACCCATCTCTTCTTCGGTCTTTCTTGGGGTTTTGAGCTTTCCCCCTCCTGCCTCAGTTTACCTACGTGGAAGAGCAGCTCCGTGCTGCCATCCCGGGTGCTCAAGGGAGGAGAAGTTGAGGGTTTCTCCACCTCTTCCATCATGGGAACCATTCCACAGTCCTTCTGGTCACAGAAAGGGGCCTCTTAATTAGGAAAGTTAATTAGGAGCGTGGCTGGTGCCAGCAGCTCGGGGCTGTGTGCTTAGAGGGCTGATGTCTCCACAAGACACTAATTAGGGTGAGTGACCCCCCCACAAATGCCACAGTTCAGTGGGTCCAGACAAGATGGCACAAGGTGAAAAAAGAAGGAGCAAACAAAGGGAAAACCTGGAGCTTTTCCAAGGATGCCTTTTCTGTTGTTGGTGATGCTCGCCCAGTAACACTGGGGCACTGGTCCATGTGGGTGACACCGAGCCCCGGAGAGGCTTTGCTCGGGATACAGGGCTGCTCCATGACTTGTGCCCAGTTCCTCTCCCATTTAACAGGACCCATGGCCCTCGGGAAGGCATCTGGGGAGCGAGGGACACGGCTCTTTGCAGGGTGATGCATCCCCGGCTGGGCTTTGCGGCAGATACTCAGCAGCGATGACACAGCGTAGAAAAAATAAAACTCCCGGGAGATGATTTAAACCAGCAAATCCCCGAGGGCGGAGGGAGGAAGGGCTGCTTCCCTGCGGGCTGACCCTTTCCGCCCAGCGCGTTCCAGCCCTGCAGCCCAGAGCAGGTTTTCGGGCAGGTTTTCGGGCAGCGCTGCCCACACGCCGAGGGTGCCCACGCCGAGTCACGGCTGGTGGCTGTGGTCACCCGGCAAGCGGATGCTGGTGTGAGGATGTGCCCTCCGCCCCCGGGAGATGCCGTGTTCATGAGGCTACAGGCTCCCAGGCGGTGGCCAAAGGGGTCGAGCCCAGCTCGATGCCAGCCAGATGTTGCCTGCAGGCAGCTGGGTCGCAGCCAAGCCGGGTGCCTTGGCACAGTAGGATACTAATGGGCTTCGGCGCTTCCCTGGCAGGGAAGAACTGCTGAGACATCACTCGATGGAAGAGAAAACACGTCCGAACCCCGGCCAGCTCTCCACCAGCGCCGTCCTTGGCACGGCAGTGGGGTGGAGCAGAGGTCTGCCCCGCTCTCCTGCTCTGCGGCGTGCCCGGGACCGCAGCGGGGTGATGGTGGCTGCCCCTGTGCCCCAACCCAGACCCTTTGCCTCTTCGCCGCTGCATCTTTCTCACCACGCTCTGGGTTTATTTTAATCCCCTGGGAGCCCCGGGAGAGTTATCGAGCCAGGCTGCTGGCCAAGAGCTATTCCTGCCCACCGCTTCCAGCAGGCTCGGCGGCGCAGGAGGGGGTTAAACCTTTCCATCCCTGCAAAACAGTTTAAAAGGGTTAAACGCCTTTGCCCCCACTCCCTGGCCACCCCTTTATACAAGCCAGTGCTTTGTTTAGCCTCTCTTTCTATTTGAAGTAGCCCGTGGAGGGGCAGGACTGTGCTTGCTACCTCCAGCCCCGTGGGCACCGAGCCGTGCCCGTGGGGAGGGAGGAGGGTGGTGTAAGTGCTCCCAAGCACGCAGCAGCGATGACAGATCTTTCTGGGGCAAAGACTCGTGTGAAACAGCCACTTCCCAGGAAAGGAAAAACAAATAAAAAGGCGGAAAATGTAAAAGGAAAAATGTGGCTTCTGCAAATCCTGGTTTGCTGCGAGAGGTGAATGAGGGGAACCTCTTCCCTTCATGGATCTCTGAGCTGGTATAATAATTTTCTAATTGATTTGGGGGGAATATTGGGGAGGGGATGAAGAGCTGAGTGGGTGCTGTGCCTGGAAGAGCCCAGATCTGGGGCTGCAGTATCGGGGGGACAAAGGCTCTTACCCCCCCCCCATACTCCATAGGGGCAGGGGAAGCTGAGGATCTGGGGTGAAGGAGAAAGCAGGGGATGAAGGTGTGACGGTGACAGGGGGAAGCAGCGGAGGAGGATGATGCTGGGCTGGTTCAGTGTCCCCGGGGTGGGGATGGAGAGGTGCCCCCTCATGTGGGGCACAAAGGAAAGCCATGTCCCGGCGGCTGCTGCTCCCAAAGTTTGTATTTCTGGCTTTGGAAACATGTCCCATATTTCTATTTTAAAGTTCTCTGCTTTTAGCTTCCAGCTGTCACTTACTGCGTCTTTCTCTGCTGCTGGGCAGCTCTCGGTTTCAGGAACATGTTTTTTTCCCCACTCAGACACTTACAGACCGTAACCACATTGCCACCCTCCAACACAAAAGCTCTTCTCCCCTCCAACTGCTGCAGCCTCCAAGCCCTGTGCTCTGCCGCTGGCTAAATTATTTTCTTCCTACCAGTTGAAGAATATTTTATTTCCAGAAATTAAGCCAGGACAGAAATGCACCAGGCAGGTCCTCTGTGTTATAGGAAAAGCTGTTTAAACCCTTCCCATGTGCCTAAACCTACAGATTCCTGTTGAAGATGTGGAAAATTCCTTATCATTGGAGGGAATCCGCCTTCTGCCCCATTTCCCTTCTCCTCTTCCAACTGGGACCCTTTCCCCACGGCCACGGAGCAGCACAAACATTACCCAGACGGTCTGAGTGCCGGCGAAAACAGCCTCCCAGCCCTGGTCCCTGGGGGATGGCTTCTGTGGGACGGTGACGCGGGACATGTGACATTTTGCAGAGCAACCCCGAGATGGTCGGCGGCGACGTTCCCACAGCTGGCTGCCTTCCTCGGGGACGCGTGACCAGAAGTCCCCTGCCATGAGCTTGGAGCAAATCAGCCTCGATGGACACAGGGCAGGGAGCCTGGCTGCTCCTCTTGCCTTTCCTCCCCTCGCTCCCCTGGGTGGGGAGGATTTGGGGTGCAGGACCCATCCTGGGGCTCGCCCAGCCTCAGGGTGGGAAGCCCCCCGTATGTATTTGTGCCCTGGGAGGTGGTGACTTCCCGCAGTGATGCCTCAGGGATGCACTGCCACAGCGGGATGCTGTGTGGCTCCGGGGCTCGGAGGTGATGGAGAAGTGGGGACCCATCAGTGGAGGTTCAGTGTTGCAGAGGCCAAGGGTTGTCAGCTGGGTGGATGCAGCTTTTGGGGTGCTGAGGGCCCCCAGATACTCTCCTAGCTCTGGGAGGCAGAGGAGAGGCGAGGGGGGGACGCAGACATTGCCTTGCTGGGAAGGGCTGAGGGGAGGGATGAGCCGGGAGAGCACCGGGCTGAAGGGCAGAGACCTCAGACAGGCGTTGTGAAGGCAAGGGGTGCATAACCCCCAAATTCCTCTCCTTTCTCCCCTGGGAGCAGCCTTTTCCCACGGAAAGCCCTGGCTGAAGCGGTGTGTGCCGTCTGTTTCCATCTCCTCCATCCAGGGCCAAGACGTCGGGATGGAGCAGGGGAAGGAATCTCCCCCCCCGTGACCCCTTCCCTTGGGTTTTCCTGTGGGGAAGAGGGAGAGTGAAACCCCTGGTTCCTGAATGCTCAGCCTTCCCAAAATATCGCAGGAGCCAGGAGCGGGGATGCTGCACCTCTGCGTGTGGCTTTAAAGGGGAGCTGGGACCCAGCACAGCCACCAAAAAGGCACTGGGAAAGAAAAATCCAGAAGCTGCCCCAGGTGCTCCCCACCCCCTGGGAACAAGGGACCTGCCCAGTCCCTTGGGAACTCCCAGTTTCAACTTTATTTCCCCCCCAAAAAAATGCTCTCAGTATGAAAAAGACCAACACAAATGCAGTGGTGAGGGATTCAGCTTCCCCCGAGCTGTTTCACTCCCCAAAAGCAATTAAATCCATCGGGCCAAAGGGACCAGATGTGACACAGGCACTGGGCAAGAGCATCCTGTGAGGGACAGAGGACACAGCACCCGCAGGAGAAATAGAAAGGAGGAGAAAAACCCCTCAAAATCTATTCCTGTCCCTCCCGATGGGATAAAAGCTGAGCTGCTCCCCAAGAGAGAGTTAAGGGCAAGCGTGACTGCTAGAGCTGAGGTCAAAAATTCCTTCCCCAGGACAATTTAACCTCTAGCCAAGCACAGAAATGCAAAGGAAAGGGTTTCCGGGAAGTCCCCCCACTTCCCCTGAGCCTCCCCTCCCCGGACTGGGATGTTTTGGCCCAAAAGATGAACGAGGGGACTGGGAGCTGGGGCAGGAACTGGAGGAAGCCAAACCCTGGGAGCTATTTTCAGCCCTGGGGCAGGAAAAGCACCTGCTGGGGTCATTACGCCGCGGGAAAAAACAAACCTCGAGATTTTCTCCCCAGGGGGTGGGAAATGAATGGCTGGGCTCATCCCTGATGGGGAACCGGTGCTGGGTGCAAGGGGGGCACCCCAAGGCTTTCCAGGTCCTGATCCCCTCTCTCATTCCCCGGGCAAAGGGCTCGGTCTGCACCCTGGATGCTGCAGAGGGAGGTGGAAGCCCCTCTCCCCCCCTCCCCCAAAGTAAATAAGGGGTTCAAAGGGATCTGAGGTGCTTTTGGCCTCTGATTTGGGGTGAGAAGCCCTAAATCTGGTCTCGGTGTGCAGATAACCGGGCTGCTGGTGCCCTCTCCTGTCAGTCGCCCCGCACAGTCGCGGCGGCTGCGGGGAATGATGGTTTCTGCATCCCGCCCCCCCCCGGCGAGGAACAAGCTCGACCCCGGCCCCGGGGGACCCTCGGGTGACTCGGCCAAGGAAGGAGGGGGTTTAACTTCGGTCACAACCTCAAGGCTCTGGAAATTTGCATTTCAAGGCATTTTTTCCTCGCAGGCGGCCAGGGGTTGCCTTTCCTCAGTGGGTGAGACGGGCTGGAAGGAGCTGGACGCCCTGCCATGGGGTGTGGGGAAGCCCCCCAAAAACATCTACCCCATTTCCCCTCCCTACACCAAAACCCACCAGCCTTCCTCACCCCTCCCAGCTCTTCCTTCATCCTCTCGGCTCTCATCTCCCCCGCCTGTGGTCCAGCCCCATCGGTTTGTGGGGGGTGGGGCATCCCCACGGTGGGTGGTCCCGGGGGACTCCCATGGGGTGCCTGCCCACCCCAGGTCCTGCCGCTGTGGGGTCGGGATTATCCTCCAGCCACTTGACCGGTCCCGACGGCACATGCCGGAGTGTCCGACAGCTGAGCATGTGAGGGGGAGGTGGGGGTGTTGCTGAGACATGGCCCCCCCCGTGGGGCTGGGCACTCTGGAGAGGGGGAAAACCAGCCTGAGAAGGAGGGTGACACCGACCCTGGGGTGGGGTGAGCCCTCAGTCTCTCCCCCCACGATGGGAATTTGCAGGGTGAGGCCCCTCCGGAAGGGCTGGGTGCCCCTCCCTGGGGACCGGCTTGTTCGGCATCACCGCTGGCATGTCATGGGGAGGGTCCACCATCCCTTCTCCCCTTGGGCATCCCACCCCGAAGCCACAAAATCCCAACATCCCTTCCTCCCCAGCGCTCCGAATTACCACGGGCTGCCCTATACCAGGGAGATCACTGCTCTTTGTGAGGACGTTTGCTGTCCCACAGGGTGGGAGTCATAAAAAATGCAGGAGTCAGAAGTTTATGTCCCCAAAGCACCACATCAGGGTCACTGACTCCTTTTTCCCTCTGTTCACTGGACCCTGATCCCACAGCATCAGCTCCAGGTGGGGCCACAGGGGCTGGATGAGCCCCAGCAGGAACATGCCCGCCACGGGGACAAGGTGATGGTCACCCACCCAGGAGAGCTGGCTGGCAGTCACCCGGCTCCATCCCAACCCCCTCCATGGTCCCCGCGTGGCTCCAGACGCCCCATCTCTGGGCTGTCCCCTGCCGAGGGACACCGCTGTCCCCAGGTCCTGTCCCTGGGCCTCGCGCCATCCCATCCCCCTGGCGCAGACAGCTGTCCCTCTCGGGGGGTCGAATGGCCACCATATGTCACTGCTGAATCCCTGGGATTCATGGGTCTTCCTCCAAACACCCACCTGTCCCCCAGCTCGCCCGGGCCAGACTCTCCCACCCCGGGGAAAACAGCCCCTTGTTGACAACATGAGTCCCCCCTGCTGGGTCCCTCCGTGACACGTGTGGGGACAGCCCAGCCAGTGCCACCATGCAGAGGATGGAGGAGCAGCCTCTCACGTGCTGGGGATGCCCCTGGCATGGGGGGACTCCGGAACGGGTGGGGTTCATTAGAGGGGGTCCTGTCCCCCCCGGTGACTCCCTCCCCTGGCTGCAGTTTGGGGCTAAGGATAGGGAAGGGGAAGGGACATGGGGTCATGGATCAAGGGAAGTCATGGTGGGGCAGAAGTGCAGGAGGCTTAGTGCTGGCAGTGGGGCAGAGCATCACCCCATGAGTGCAGGCAAACAGAGGGAGTCAGGTCACCCAGTATGGTCCCTCGACTGGGAGCCAGCAGACTCCAGGTATGTTGGGGTGCCTGGTTTGGCCCCCAGACTGGGATCTGGGTAACTGGTAGGTCAGGATGGTTGCAACAGGCCATGGGTGAGGGCACCCACTATAATGCCCAGATCGGGATCCAGTGGATTGGCATGTAGGGGCACCCAGTGTTGTCCCCAGACTGGGATCCAATGGACTGGGGGTTGCTCAACCACCAGCACCTCTCTGTTGATACCTCCCCTTCCATCCCAGATCAAAAACTGGAACACTAAATAATAATCAAAATACAGCTGTTCCCAAGACAGACTTTATATCTCTGTTGTTATCCCTGATTTCATGATGGGGAAACTGAGGCACGGAAGCTGGTGCCTGGGGCTGTGGGGGTGAGCGACGAGATGGGGACAGAGGACATTGAGCCCCATGGGGACATAGACCTGCAGGAGCATGAGCAGCCCCATCCCACCATCCTCCCAGCCCACCAGTGAGCCCAAACTGGCCAATCTGGCACCTATGGGCAAGGAAAGGGTCGTTGGATGGTCCTTCCACCACTGCTCCCACTCCGGCTGGGGACAGACAGCAGGACACCTTCCCCACTGCTCCCCACAGGCTGGACCTACACCCAATCCTGAACCCCCAGCAGGCTGAGAGGTGGCTTTGCCAAGCTCCTGGCTCGGGGAACGGGGTTTCGGGGGCAGGTTCTGCTGTGGCCCCATCTCAGCCGAGCAGCTGTCGCCATCCCAAATCTCCGGCGAGCAGGCACGTCGGAAATCCCGGGAGTCGGAGGAGAGCTCTGCTCTGCATTCCTCGGCCGGGAGCGGGGAGAGGGTGAAGCATCTCCCCGCCGCCTGCAGCTGCTCCCAAATATGTTACAGCTTGTCACCGCGGCAGGAAGGGATGTCGGCCAGCCTGGAAAGCCAGAGGGGAGATGGGGCGGTGGGATGCCCTGGGGGAACACAGGAAGGTGGGCCTCATTGGACGTGGCATTTTGGTAGGATCCTCACTGAAATAGAGACACGGTTTAGTGATGGTTTTTGTCAGTGTTCGGTTGATGGTTGGACTCAATGGTCTAAAAGGTCCCTACCAAAGTAGACAATTCTATGACTCTATGAAATCCCACCAGGAGGGTTTCTTTGTTGGGTCCTGGCCATCCCCAACCTCTCCTTCCCCATCAGCAGGATGGTGCCCACACCCCAGGGGTGGAGATGCTGCCTGCCCCATCTGGCTTGCTTTGCCAGCCCCTAAAACCTGCTAACTTTCCTGCTGTTTCCGATGGAAGGAGCCAGCTGGCACCATCCCCACCATCGCTGCTCCAGTGTGGGGACCGTGCAGCTCCATGCAGCAAGGAGGGATGTGGGCCAGGCTGCCACAGGGAATGAGAGAGTATTGACTGGGTTTGGAAGGGTCCCGTCAGACCCTCAACCATCAACCCAACCCTGACAAAAACCATCACTAAACCATGTCACTTAGCCCATCTTTTAAATACCTCCAGGGATGGTGACTCCATCACTTCCCTGGGCAGCCCATTCCAGTGTTTGACAACCCTTTTGGTGAAGAAATTTTTCCTAACATCCTAAACCTCCCCTGGTGCAACTTGAACCTGTTTCCTCTTGTTCCATGGCCTCTTCCTTGGGAGAAGAGACCGACCCCCCCTGGCTACACCCTCCTTTCAGGGGGTTGCAGAGAGCCAGAAGGTCTCCCCTCAGCCCCCTTTTCTCCAGGCTGAACACCCCCAGCTCCCTCAGCTGCTCCTCACAAGCCGTGTGCTCCAGACCCCTCTCCAGCTTTATGCTAACACGCTTCCCCCAAAACTCAGCAAATCAAGCCCATTGCCCATGGTGGGAAAGCAGAAGAGTTGGGGCAGCCCCCGGGTGTTTCTCCACGACCCCACACCAAGGGTCTGGCCACCGGATCGAGAAGCTGCCCTGGAGGAGCAAGGACAAACCCTCCTCGCCGGGATTTTCTCAATGGATGGGTATTTTTAGCCCGGGCCCCATGGCTGCCCGTCCCCGCCGGTGGTGACGGGGTGAGCCGTCCCCGCGAGGCCTCCGCCAGCCGGGGGAAGGTCACCCCATGACGGATCGCAGCACGTTCTGCCTGGGGCTCGCACAGCCTGGCCTTTGTGTGCCTCCCAGCCGCCACCATCCATCACGGGATAACCTGACAGCCGGCAGCAGAGCCCTAATCCCCCGCCGGCTCCGAATTACCCGGGGCGCAGCCCGCAGCCGCCGTGGGCACCCACGGGACCCAGGAAAAGCCAGGAAAAGATCGTTTCTTCCCCAGCTATTGTCTTCGCAGGGTGCTCAGGGTGGTGTGGGCTATGACAGGAGCCCCCCAGTAGCCCAGGCATTCCTCCACCATGGCTTCTTGCCCCAGCAGTTACCATTATCCCTGATTTGATATCTGCCGCTGGACCCACGGACCCTGCTGTCTTCCCCCGCCATGTCTGGGATGAGGGTCATCCTTGGCAAAGAGGGTCTGATGGAGGAGCAGAACCATGGCTGGGCGGGCACAGCATTATTCCAGCTCCTGGTATTGGTGGCAGGGTGGGCAGCCTGGCAGAGACCCCCCCAAAAGGAGCTGGGGCTGCCACCCCCCAGTGTGGGGTGCTTCTTCCCCAGTCCCCATCCTGCGCTGGCACTCGGTGCCCATTCCTGCCCCTCTCCTCCTGCCTCAGCTGCCCACTCAGCCACGGGGACTGGTGGCCTTGGTGGTCTGTCAGGGCTCGCTGGACCCCTGTGGTGGCTGATGCCTGCTCTGCCAGTGCTGCCCTGGTTTTATGAAGTGCTAAATGCTTGACTGCTCTCTTGTGCGGGTCTGCCACGTGCCCCAGGGAGCCGGTTATGTCACTGCCGGGTTCCCCATCCTCCAAACACACTCTGGTGATTAAAAAAAGCCCATTTATACGGTAGAGCCAGGACAGTCCTGCAGGCACCCTGTGCCCAGGAACCCGGCTGCAGCTCCAGGGGCTCACCAAGGGTCACGTCCCGCAGCAAGTGTCATCGATAAAGGACCCCACGAGTGAGTCAAGCCGCTTGACGTGATGATGTGAAGCTGATGTGAAGCCCTCGGGCTCAGGTTATCCCCTCCTCATAGCTTCACGCCTGTTGCTGGCTCCTCTGTGCACTCAGGAACAAATCCTGCCCCTTTCCAACTGTTTTAGTGCTTTTGCCTCATACAGGGGCCAAGCCAGTGCCCTGATTTCTTTCCTTCTTGATTTTTTTTGGGGTGTGATTGACCCTGGGGAGCACAGGGTTTGTGCCAACTTGAGGCTGTGGGTCCTTCTTTCCTTACTACAGATTTTTTTATAGATGCTAAAACCACGGGGACAGCAAACCCCCAGGGCTGACACCCCAGGAGAGTTGAAATCAGGGTGAGGACATGTTATAAAGGCTCCTGGCCTCAAAGAAATCACTACAATGAGAGAAGAGCATCCAAAAAAGGTAGAAGTCAACTCAAAGTGAGCAAGGGTGCCAGTAGTGGGCGCGGGGAATGCACCACGGCAAAGACTCTCTGGGGAGGGGGGATTTGGGGAAGGAAAATCCCGGCAGGGTTGGCCCTGCTCTTTGCTGACATTCTTTCCACTGACCGATCCCTCGGCTGGAATCTGGCCCGGAGCAGGAATAGGAGGAGATGGGAGATGGTTTCTGACGTTCCTGGTGGAAAAAAAAAATAATAAATCCCTTTTGAATTAAAGACAGGGCTGGAGAGATGTGGTCAAGTGGCTGCAGTCGGTGGGGAAGGGCTGGAGATGGGTTAAAATACCACCCACGCTGCTGCTCGTGCTGTGTCCCCATTGTGCCTCAGCTTCCCCAGTGGGAAAGGGGGAGCAATGTGTCATTGCTGGGAAAGGGGTGCAGCAGGATGGAGGTGGGGCTTTGGTCAGCCACACGGACAGAGACCCGTACCAGAGATGAGCTCGGACGAGCCGGAGTCGGGGTGGGATGGGATCCATCCCCACTTGGCTCCTCTGCCAGGGCATGGAGACACCAGGAGAAGGTGTCCTTTGGGTGTGGTGAATGGGAGGATCCATGACCATGGACTCTGCGGCAAAAATGCTGCTCTGGGATAAGGGACTAAGTCAAGGAACGTCTGGAAGCCCATGGTGGATGACAGGCTAAGCCTGCTCCTGCCTGCTCCCTTCCTGTGGGGCAGGCAGGAGAGACGGGCAGCGGAGCGCCGGGGCTGGCACCAGGATGGGGACTGCATGGCCAAGGGTGACCACAGGGAAAGGGCTGGACTCTGGGGTGCTCCCAGCATGGAGATGTCCCTCACGGGGCTGGATTCCTCTGCTTCTCCACGTCTTCAACAGAAGCAGGATCAGGCCCTTACGCTGCAACCTGGGGTCATGGGAAATATGGGGCAGCCTGTGGGGCAGCAGGGGGTGGGGAGCTGGGAAAGTCCAAGAGATGGAGGATGCTCTGCTGGTGTTGGGTCCCACCGCAGTGAAGGCACGGATCTGGGGTGCCGTGGGATCCAGGGGGGGCAGCCACGAGGTTGCCCTGGCTGGGCAGGCTGGCCACGAGGCCACCACAGGCTCCCCCCAGCCCGATGCTGTAAGTGAAGGGACCAGATGAGAGAGGAACGCTGGGGGGTGGAGGGGGGGAGCTGGCAGGCACCCATGTCCCCGGTGGCACCCCTGGACTCAAACAAAGCCCTTGTTTGTGGGGTGGCCAAGCTGCGCCCCCCAACACCATGGTCCCCCAGACCCCCCTCCACCCCCCGGGCACAGCCGCGGTCCAGGCAGTGTAATCCCTGCGGGGGGAGCACACGAAATCAGATGGACAAGTTTTGATGTGAGGCAGCAGCTTAGGGCGGGCTCAGGTTTCCTTTAGGTTTTCTATATTTATCTCCGTGATTTAATGCCAGCGCTGGGGTTTAAATGGCACCAACCAGTTGGCGTGGGGAGAGGGAGCTGCCGTCCCCGACCCGCACACACATCCCCGAGCCCCCCGCGCCCCCATGGAGCTCTTCGAGACCAACCCTTATTTTTTCCCAGACCAGCGTTTTTACGACGGGGAAAATTTCCTGGGCTCCCGCTTGCAGGGCTATGAGGCGGCGGCGTTCCCCGAGCGGCCCGAGGTGGCCCTCTGCCCCGATGGCAGGGTGGCTTTGGAGGAGAAGGACTCATCCCTGCCCGAGCACTGTCCCGGGCAGTGCCTGCCCTGGGCCTGCAAGGTTTGCAAGAGGAAGACGGTCTCCATCGACCGGCGACGGGCAGCCACCCTGCGGGAGAAGCGCCGGCTGAAGAAGGTGAACGAAGCCTTCGAGGCGCTGAAGCGCAGCACCCTGCTGAACCCCAACCAGCGGCTGCCCAAGGTGGAGATCCTGCGCAGTGCCATCCAGTACATCGAGCGCCTGCAGAGCCTGCTCAGCTCCCTCAACCAGCAGGAGCGGGAGCAGCGGGACCTGCGCTTCCGACCCACCGCCCCCCAGACCGGGGTAAGTGCTGCTGCGCCTCCCCCAGGACCCCAAACCTGGGCTGGGGAGCAGCACGGGGGGGATGCCCTA
>JAOQGL010000148.1:0-13904 GCA_027564165.1 Gallinago nigripennis | reverse complement strand
GTGGGGGGAGAGGTTGGGGGGAGGGGGGCTTCAAAGTTATCGGGGGGCGCTGGGGGTGATTTGGGGGGTCACTGGGACACGGCGAGAGTCTTTAGAGGGTGCTGGAGAGCACTGGGAGGTATTGGGAGTTATTTTGGGAGAGGGGTAGTGGGAAAAGAGGGCGCTGGGGTGTAATGGAACAGAGTGGAAATTACAGGGGGGGTGGTACTGGGAGGTGGAGGGCGCTGGGAGGAGGTGCTGGTGGGATTAAGGGACACGGGGAGACCATACTGGTGGGACTAAGGAGCACTGGGAGGCAGCACTGGAGGGACTATGAAGCATTGGGAGTACCAGAGAGGCTCGGGAGCACTGGGAGGCAGTACTGGTGGTACTGGGAGTACTGCTGGGACTAAGAGGTAGAGGAAGGCAGTACTGAAGGCACTGGGAGTACTGGAGAGACTCACGGGCACTGGGAGGCAGTATTGGTGGCACTGGGAGTTCTGGAGGGATTCAGAGGTACAGGGAGGCAGTAATGGAGGGAGTAGGAAGCACTCGGAGTACTGGAGAGATTCAGGGGCACTGGAAGGCTGTACTGGTGCTGCTGGAAGTACTGGAGGGACTAAGCACGGGAAGACAGTAGCAGAAACTGAGAGATACTGGGACACTGGGAGGCAGTAGTGGGCAGTTGGGAGGCACTGGAATGCACTGGGAGAGCAGGGGCAGGTAAGTGACTGTAGAATTTGGGTGTTCCTGCAGCCAGAGTGAGCTGAACTGGCCATGTACTGGGGGCCCAGACCCAAAAAGTGTGGGGTCACACCTTGGGGATGCACTGGGAGTCATAGGAGATACTGGTGGGTGCTGGGGAGTCTGGAAGGCACTGGGAGCACTGGGTGGCTGAGCTTTCAGGGTATCTTGTTAAAACCAAACAGCAGTGGTCACCCTCAGAGGCACAGGTCACTCTTAATCCAACCATCTCTGGATTTTGGCCCTTGGAGGGGATTTGGGGAGAGACCGAAGGGTCACTAAGCATTCCAGTCACGGAGACCCACATTCCAGCCATGGATGCTTGTGTTGGGGGCTTGGGAACGTCCCTGATTTTGGAGACATCCCACAATCATCAATCTCCCTTTGTCGGGCTCAGAAAACAAGTTCCTGTCTTTTCTCCTTGTCACATCAAATCCCCACCTGCCAGTTCTGTTGGTCATCAAGAAACGTTTAATGTGCGCCTTTTTTTGTTGCATTACATTTTTTTAATTGGTTGATTAGTAAAGTAAATTAAAAGTCAGGGCTTAAGAGCTCCGGAGAAAGGGTTCTTGTAAGGGTAAACCTGAAGGACGAGAGGGTAGGAATTGGTCTGTGCATTTTTTATTAATGAAATCTTTACAGGATGTTGCAGATGCTTCTCTTGCTGACTTGCTATTCCTTTTAGGAAGGATACATCCGACTGGTCGGAGTCGGCTAATGGATCTTCCCAAATGGATGCTCTCTCCTTGGAGTCCACCAGCAAGGAAGCCTATTTCAGCAGAGTAGAAACATTCACCATATCCTTTCTGATGCTGAGCTTCGAGCAGGTTCCTCCTTCTCGGAAGCCTTTCTTCTTCTTTGGCCAAATAAGCCGTGGTCAAAGCTTTGCCTGGTCAGCTTGTAATTTTGGGGGTTTTATCCTTAACGCGAGCACCCGTTGAAGTGGGCGGGCAAACCCCACGAGCTGTCCCCCCTGGTTTGTGCCAAGTATGGCTGGACCAACGTGGAGTGTGACATGCTGAAGTGCTCCAGCTGCCAGGCCTTCCTCTGCATGAGCCTGCAGCTCACCTTTGACTTCAACAAGTGTACGTATGCCAGCCTCTGGTGGGTACAGGGAGTGGGGCTGTAGGGTTTGGGGGGGTGGGGGTGGTTGTGCCTTGCTTTGTGTCTAAACAACTCATGGAATCATGGAATTGTCAGAGTTGGAGGGACCTCTAGAGATCATCTAGTGCAACCCCCCTGCCAAAGCAGGGTTGTCCAGAGCACATCACTCAGGATGGCATCCAGGCAGGGCTTGGAAGATCTCCAGAGAAGGGGACTCCACACCCTCCCTGGGCATCCTCTTCCAGGGCTCTGCCACCCTCACCAGAAAGAAGTTCTTCCTTATATTTGAGGGGAGCTTTCCATGTTCCAGCTTGTGCCTGTTGCCCCTTGTCCTGTCGCTGGAAACCACTGAAAAGTGTCCAGCTCCATCCTCCTTCAACCCACCCTTTTATAGATAATTGTCAGCATTGATAAGGTCTCCCCTCAGCCTTCTCTTCTCCAGGCTAAAGAGTCCCAGCTCCCTCAGCCTTTCCTCATCAGGGAGATGTTCCAATCCCTCCATCATCTCTGTTGCCCTGTGCTGGCCTCTCTCCAGCAGTTCCCTGTCCCTCTTGAACTGGGGAGCCCAGAACTGGATGCAGGATTCCAGTTGTGGCCTCCCCAGTGCAGAGTAGAGGGGGAGAATGACCTCCCTTGACCTGCTGGCCACACTCTTCCCTACGCAGCCCAGTATTCCATTGGCCTTCCTGGGCACAAGGGCACACTGCTGGCTCATGGATATTTACTATCTACCAGGATCCCCAGATCCTTCTCCTCAGAACTATTTTCCAGCAGGCTCACCCCTAACCTATCCTGGTGCCTGGCAGTCTTCCTCCCCAAGTGCAGGATCCTACACTTGCTATTGTTGAACCTCATTAGGTTCCCATAGTCTTGTCCTGGGTGGTGCTGGGCGTTCAATATCTGTGAAAATAAATGACAAGTTGAATATATTTCCTTTTAGTTTGTGAGAAACAAACCCAGAGTCCTCAACTGCTTTTTGTGAGCCACAGGAGAGCGATGGCCTGTCCTTTATCACCTGCCCAGACCTTTACTTTCCTTTATCTGCATCTTTCCCCTGCAGAAAGATATTTATTACCCCACCACAAATGTGTGTCATCTCCACTTCTCAATTTTCTTGACTGCAGGTCCCTGCTGTCCTTACCTGGAAGGTAGCAGAGAGTGTAGCCCCGATGTCTGACAGACACAGCGTGGACTGTGTATAATGGGGAGCTACATGAACATTTCCTTTTTGGGTCACGCTGGATATTGATGTCCACTGTTTGTTCAGACTATCTTTTTTAAATAAACCTTGGCCTAATTATCCAGTTGGTAACGGCGCTAGTTTAGGAAGATCTAAAATAATCAGAAGGTGGAAGAAGGGCTTGAAAAATAAATTGGAAAAAATAAAGTATTTGTTTCTGGAAGGTGTGAATAAGTAAAAATATCAAATCTTTTTTCTGGGGGGGAAGCTTGGTTTCTAGACATGGCTGTGATTTGGCTTCTACAACCCAGGATGGAGGGGTCAGGCGAGTTAGCCAGGGACTGGTGGCAGCCCAGGAGGTAAAACTGGCAAGAGCAGGCGGTTCCTGTGCCAGTGGTTGGTTTGAGCTGTGTTTCCACCACGCTGCTGTGCGCTGGGGCAAGCTCCCCTGCTCCATGGTCACCCTGCCTGGGAATGGGAGGGGATTTTAGCTGCAGGGAGGTGGAACTGCACAGGTGATGCTGTTGTGGAGATAACACCTTGAGCCAGGCTGCCTTCGCTGCCGCAGGAGCCACCGCTCCGTGGTTGCCCATGGGGAGGCTGAAGGTGCAGCAGCTCCTTTTGGTGGGGAAGGAGATGAGTCTGAGCTGAGAGCTTCAGGCTCTGCAAGCTACAGCCTCGGGTGGCATCCATCACCTGAGCCATGCTGAACAAGAGGAGCAGGGAAGCCCTCGTAGCCCTGCCTTCCTCTCCTGGCTTGGTTTTCCCAGCTATTCCCTGAGGAGGTGGCTCCACAGGGGAGTAGAAAAGAGCTTTGCCTTGCAGATAAGGAGCGCTGTGTGGAGCTGAAGAAGGCTTTGTGCACCGCTCATGAGAAGTTCTGCTTCTGGCCAGACAGCCCCTGCCCAGGTTGGTGTCTCTGAGCCTGCTTAGTGTGTGTATCCAGCATTATTCCCTTTTTCCCCTCCCTTTCTGTTGCTGCTCTTGAGTCCCATTGTAGGAATTATGGTTCTTCAGATTCTCTAAAGCAGGCAGTGTCCTCACAGTCCTCTTTTTTTTTTTTTTTTTTCCCTTCCTTGTGTGAAGTGACATCTCTGAGCAGCCTCAGCAAATAAACTGAGCCGTGGCTGGAGCCCCAGGCCGGGCTGTACCCAGCCTCTTAACCTTTGCCTGCTTCTAGGGCAGTTAAAATGCTTTTTGGGTTCTAACTGGGAGGGGGCAGGGGAGGCTGGATGACACAGGCAGCTCAAAGGATGATAGATCTCATCTTGAAAGCTGCGCTGAATGGGGAAGGGAGGTTGCAAAGGAAAAAGGCTGTGCTCAGCTTTTATTTTAAAAGCCGGGAGACCTTCTCTGGACTCATTTCCTCTCTTGCCCAGTGGGATAAGGGGAGGGTAAGAAACCCGGTAGCACCACAGCTCAGGCCTCCTGCGTTTGCTTTTCCCAGATCGCTTTGCCATGTTGCTGGTGGATGAGCCCAGGGCCCTTCTCCAGGACTTCCTGGACCGCTTTCAGAGCCTGTGTCAGCTGGAGCTCCAGCTGCCCTCCCTCAGACCAGAAGACATGAAAAACATGGTGAGTTTGAGCCCCTGGTGATGATGCCAGACACCCCTGTGCTGTGCAAACCCTGGCTGAAACACTTGAGAGATTCAAATCGGGGATTTCAGCTTTCCAGACAGGCACAGCTCAGCCATGCCTGGGCTGCAAAGGGTCTGTCGTCACCTTAGCTTTCTCCTTGGGCATCCCCCATATGGTGGTTTCACCTGGTGCTTTTGGAAGCACATAAAATAGAGTTTGGAAAGGCTCATCTGCCATGCAAGCCCTTGACCAATGCAGACACAGCTAGCTGATATCACCATGATGTTACTGGTGAGAACTGGGCTATAGTACACATTTTTCCAGCACGTGAGGTGATTGCTGGTGCCCAGCAGAAATGATTTGGGGTCCTACAGACTCCTTTGGGAGCTTTCCCTGGCAGCTCCCACTCCTCTTCATTAGGTCCAAGCGCTCTTGAGATGCAGCAGCCTGTGGATACCCTCTCTAATGAATGGCTGGGATCCCACTGGAGACGTTGCTCTAGGTGGGATTGGGAATTTGGGAGTCCCAGAGGCTGCCCCAGTGCAGAGGGGTGGGCAGAGACCCGTGAAGATGAGGGAGTATGGTAGAGGAGGTTTTCCTCGTGCGAGGAGTCTCAGCAGGCAGGAGGGAAGAGCCGGAGTAATGGCAGGAGAGACTGGAGCATTGCCACAGCCAGGAGCAAGCGTGGGATTACCTCCTCCTAGGGACCTGGCCAGGCCCTGCTCTTCTCCAGCCAAGTCTGGCTTGTTGGGCACTCGCTGGCCGGGAAACAGATGGCTCTGAGCAGCGAGAAGCCATACGGGAACCGGGGGAACTCTCTGTGATTTCTGCTGAATGGATGAAGGGGTTTCATGGTTGTCGCTGTGGGCTGGCTGAGCTAGGAAAGCCATCAGAGCCCCTCGAGAAGAGATGGTGTAAAGTCAGCAGGTGTGTTGCATCTCCACATCTAACCCCTCAGTTGTCCCACTGGCAGCAAGGTCTGGAGCCCAGCTGACAGCATTTGGGGACTGTCTTTTCTCACTGTGTTCCAGCTACGGCCCCAGAAGTGCTCATGGTTTTCCTGAGCATGGGCAAACGCAGCCCCTGCTGCCTCCCTGGGATCAGAGGGACACGTGGGGGCTGTTGGGCTTGTGTTTGCTATGAGAGGCAGAGCTGTGACCTGTTCTGTTGTCCCCACGTGTGCTCAGGGGAGCAAATGGTGCTTAAACACAGTTTAACACACAATGGGAAAGGTCAGAAGGGCGCAAGGTGGGATGAAGCCATTGCTCTGTGTGGCTTTTGTCTGTTAACCAGAGTAGAAGGGCTGAGGGTGCTGGTTTGTGCACCCAGCCCTTTCAGGGAGTGAAAAAAAAGGATATTTTTTTTTTCCCTCCATGTAGGACATGGTTTGTGAGTAGAAGCGGTGTATTTTATCAGGCTCTGCCACCTTTCTCTGTCCCGCAGTCCCTGACGGAGGAGAAGATCAGTCTGCTCCTCCAGCTGATTGGGGAGGAACTGGAGCACAAAACGGAGGGAGAGAAATCACCCATGAAGTTTGCCACAGAAGTCCTGCAGGTGCACGTTCCTGCCTGCATCCTGGCTCTCTGCGGCTGGACTTGCAGGTGGGTAGTTGGGGAAGGACCGATAACGAAATGTCTGCTGCACTCTGGTTGGACTAGATGATCTTAAAGATCCCTTCCAACCTGGACAACTCTGTGACGTTTTCTTTGCTGGTGAAATCTGTTAGACTGAAGGAATGTGGATGTCCCTCCTGTGAAATGTTCAATATCTTGTATTTCCCTATTTTGTTATTATCTCCAGCCACTAAAATTACAGGCTTTCAGAAATCCCAGTGCAAAGCTATCTAATCATAGAATGGTTTGGGTTGGAAGGGATCTTAAAGATAATAAAGTTCCAAACCCCTGCCCTGGGCAGGGACACCTCCTCCTAGACCAGGTTGCTCAAAGCCCCATCCCACCTGGCCTTGAACCCCTCCAGGGATGGGGCAGCCACAGCTTCTCTGGGCAACCTGGGCCAGGCTCTTGCCACCCTCACACCAAAGAAGTTCTTCCTGACATCTAAATGTCCTCTCTTCCTTTTTAAAACTGTTACCCCTTGTCCTGTCGCTTCACTTCCTCATAAATGAGTCCCTCCCCAAAAATCTAAATCTAAAATAGGGGTCTCTCTGAGACAGCAAGGAGTCTGAAAGAACCAAGCTGTCGGTTGCTCCTCTTGTTGCTGGTTTAGATGCTGAGGTCCCTGAAATGTCATCCTCGGTACCACTTTCATTGCTCCTCAGGCCTATGAGAAGAGAGGGAAAGTTTGTGACCTGATGGATGGTCCATGCTTCCCAAAGCGTGTACTGTGAGCAGAACAGCCACGCTGTTTGGGCCTGAGGAAGAGCTTGGTCAAGGTGAAGCAATCTCTGATGATGCAGGCTGGAAAAGGAGTTTACGGTGGGGAAGAGCAGAGCTGCCATGGTAGCTCACAGTTACAAGGGGCTGCTTGGGCAGTTCAGAGGCTGAAGATGGGGGCATTCTCAGCTGCTACGCCATAACCTGGTGTGCTTCTGCTTCCTGGCAAGCCAAAATGTACCTGAGGCAGTTTAAATCAAAGCTATAGATGGGTTTTAATGGACTTATTTTAATTCTTAGTACACGGGGCTGAAAGAACAGTAAGTCTCTGCCTCAGCCCAGGGGTATTGATGTCTTGAAACGTGCTGGCTCAGGTACCTGTTCCCATGCTCTGCCAAATACCTGCGTCTGTTCCGAAAGCTGTGATTTTGGGGAAGGGCCCAGACTTGTCCCTGACCTTTTCCTGTGACTTGGCTCTGTCTCCTCAGCTCCACGTCTGGCTCCATGCACCTCTCGGTGATCACCTGCTCCCGCTGCATGAGGAAGGTGGGACTGTGGGGCTTCTACCAGCTGGAATCTGCGGGGCAGGAGCTGGACTCTTGCAGCCCGAGCAGTGCTCCCCCAACACCCACCGTGCCCGTGTCCCCACGCAGGATGCTCACGCGGAGCCAAGACACTCTCCCTCCGGGCTCTGAGCAGGTATGGCCCATCTTGGAATGTCTGGGTGCTACAGAGGCACACAGGAGTCAAGACTGATGTAGTTTGGATGTTCACCGCCTTTTTGCTTTAAAAGGGGCTCACTTTGGTGCAAAGTCTCTAGCTGTAGACAACGGCCAACAGAATTGGGTTGCTGCTGCCTTTGTCCCTGTCCTTTGCAGCTCTCTGTCTTAAAATCATGGAATTTTCCAGGTTGGAAAGGACCTTTCAGATCATTGAGTGCAACCATCAACCTAATGCTGACAAAAGCCACCACTGACCCGTGTCCTTCAGCACCACGTCTGCCCAGCTTTTAAATCCCTCCAGGGATGGTGACTCCACCACTGCCCTGGGCAGCCTCCTCCAAGGCTTGATAATCCTTTCAGTGTAAACATTTTTCCTAATATCCAATATAAATCTCCCCTCGTGCATCTTGAGGCTGTTTCCTCTTGTCCCATCGCCTGTTCCTTGGGAGAAGAGACCAACCTCCCCTGGCTACACCCTCCTTTCAGGGAGTTGTAGAGAGCAAGAATGTCTCCCCTCAGCCTCCTTTTCTCCAGGCTGAACACCCCCAGCTCCCTCAGCTGCTCCTCAGAAGTTCTCCAGACCCCTCACCAGCTCCATTGCCCTTCTCTGGACATGCTCCAGCACCTCAATGTCTTTTAATTCGTAGTGAGGGGCCCAAAACTGGACACAACACTCGAGGTGGGACCTTACTACTACCTCGCCTCTCTCAGCCCTTCCAGCATCCTGGGGCTGGTCTAATTCAAGGTGCTCCAAGTGAGGGGCTACTGTCACTCATGTTCAGCTAGGCATATCTGAGATGCTCTTGGCGTGAAGGGAAGGTGGCATGGCTCAGGATGGCTGAGAAGACTCTTTTTGAGCGGGGTAGGGTCCCACTCTCCCTTCAGGCAGAGGACATGGTGGTGACCAGAGGAGCTCTATTAATTCCTAGAATCATGGAATGGTTTGGGTTAGAAGGGACCTTAAAGATCATGGAGTTCTAACCCCCCTGCCCTGGGCAGGGACACCTCCCACTAGACCAGGTTGCTCAAAGCCCCATCCAGCCTGGCCTTGAACCCCTCCAGGGATGGGGCAGCCACAGCTTCTCTGGGCAACCTGTTCCAGGCTCTCACCACCCTCGCAGCAAACAAGTTCTTGAGATCTTGTCTGAATCTCCTCTCTTTCAGCTTAAAACCCTCCTCCCTTATCCTATGGCTCCCCTCCCTCATCAAGAGTCCCTCCCCAGCTTTCCTGGAGCCCCTTTAGGGACTGTAAGGGGCTCCAAGGTCTTCCCTGGGGCCTTCTCCAGGCTGAACCCCACCAACTTTCTCAGCCTCTTTTCTTAGGGGTGGTGCTCCAGCCCTCATATCACCTTCATGGCCCTAAATTCCTTCTCTTCTTTTCCCACTGGCAGCACGAGAAGAGCCCGTCCCCGGCAGTTTCTCGCCCGCGGGGTTGGGACTCTTCCATCCCCACGGACCGGAGTGAGTTGGAGGTGGCCAGCCCCACCTTGAGGAGCCGCCCTGTCACCCGCAGCATGGGGCATGGGGACACCACGGAGGTGCCATCCAGTCCTCTCCGCAGAGCTAAGCGGGCACGGCTCTGTTCTTCCAGCAGCTCGGTGAGTGACCCGGGTGCAAGCACAGGGAGAGCCTGTGTGGGGAGAGGAGACAGATCTGGGCAGGGTGTCCCTCATCCAGGGACTAGTGTTGTCACCGTAGCCAGCTCAGGGATGGTTTTCAGACACACAGAGGGTTTTATTGTGTCATTGGAGTCTGTTTTAAACCGTGTTGTTGCTGTCCTCCTTCTCTGTCCCTACCCAGGACACTTCTTTGAGGAGCTTCTTTGACCCCAGCTCTCAGCATCGTGACTGGTGTCCCTGGGTCAACGCGGTGGAGGGAGGGGAAGCCCTGGAGGATGCCACCACCCAGACAGAGAAGGAACCTGTGAAGGCAGAGCCAGGCTGGCGGGTGGTACTGAACACACTCCTTGCCACCCGAAAGTGTGACAGAGTGCCTGAGACAGAGCCTGTGGTGAGTCTGTGGGATCCCCAGCCCCAAAACCAAGCACTCAAAACGTTGCTTGCTCCGGCTTTGTCCAGGGCTGGAAGCCTACGGGCAGAATTTGGGGTTAGGTGGGCTTCGTTGGGGCCGAATACAAAAACCCAGCTGGGTGGCAAGGACCCAAACGTGTGTCTGCAGAGTCTCGGCGTCCTCTCTGGCTGCGCTGACAGCCTCTCGGCCGGGTCTCATCTGTTCCAACGATGAGTTGTGGGCAGATCTGCTCAAGGGTTGCTATAAATAACAGCCTTTCCCGAGCGGCTCAGCGCTGCCCGAGATCCAGTTTCACTCCACGTCCCTGACGGAGAGCTCCCAGCCCTCTCCACCGACATCCTGACCACTGGCTTCTGTGGCTACTAGCCCCAGGCTGTTGGACCAGTGGGTTTGCTGAGCTGGGGGAGCAGAGTAGAGGTTGCAGCCCCCCTCCCTGAATGGTTGTGGAGCAGTTGGTTCCTGCCACCGCCTCCCCAGGCCCCGTTATCCGCTTGGATTCCTCCCGTTGGCTTCTCCTTGCTGAGCTGCAGGGATTGGGGGAGCAGTCCTACTTCAACATTTGTCTTGGGGGCTTTGTGCGAGTCGTGTCCCCAACAGGCTGGTCCCTTCTGGTTGTGCCACATGCCAGGAAAGCACCAGCAGGTCCTGTGGGACCAGCCACAAATTGGAGGTGGAAGCCCCAGTTGGAGCAGGAATGACCAAAGTCCTGTCCTGCTTCTTGCTTGCAGCCACCTTGTTCTCCCCTCCAGTTTGGTAAATGGGGCTAATGAAGAGAAGCAAATTGGTGTCTTGGCAGCCAATTAGGATATTTCAGATGAGGAGGGGGTGAAGGGGTTGCTGTAGTTTCTCTTCATGTGCTTTGAGGGTGACTCTGTGGTGGTTGCGGGTCCTGTTGCGGTACCTTAACCTCTGGTTGTCGCTCTGCTCCCCTCTCTCGCAGAGTCTTTCGGTGAAGTCCTGCAAGGTGTTCCGCATTTTCCGGCAGTGGGAGAGCATGAATTCCTCCTGAAAGGGCTGCTGGCCTCTGGGAACTGCTGCCTGGCAGCATGGGGCATTGCATCAGTCCAGCAGAAATCCACTTTGCAGTCCCTCCTGCGGCAGCTCCGTGTCCCGGGGAGGGGATGCCGAGGAGGCTCCACGCCAAACGCAGCCCCCAGCGGCTGCTGGGACCCCCCCTCCTCCCTGACTGCCTTCCTTGAAGCCCCCCCTGCCTTCACAAATTGCTGCTGGAGCCCTCGGCCCCAAGGGCTTCCCCAGCCCTGTCTGGAGCTGCGGGATGCACTGTGGGGATGAACAAGGAGATGTGGTCACCTCATGAGGGTGACCATCTTGTCCAGCTGTGACCCGCCACCAGTGGCGCAGGGAAGTGATGCCAGGTGGGAATAAACATTTCAGTTTGTTTTTTTTTTTTTCTTATTGCTGATGCAGTGCTTCTTCCTGAGGTGGGGTGAGCTCTGGACCTCCTGCGTGGGTCCCGTATCCCTCGGGATGCTCATCTTTGTGGGATCAGTGTCCGGCTGCCTCCCTCTCCTGTTTCCCACTCCTTATCCCACTGATCAAGAGTCCCTCCCCAGCTTTCCTGGAGCCCCTTTAGGGACTGAAAGGCTCATTCATACTGAGGTGTCATTCCCTTTTTTTTGGAGCATTTCCCTGGTTTTTTGGAGCAAAGGACCCCTGCCTTGGTTTCCCCATCTCTGGGGTATTTTTTCTGTATATAGTTTTGCCCCATCTCCTTTGGGGCATTTTCTGGTTACTCTGTGCTTGGGAAGCCTTGGCCAGGGCTGATCCCCAAACCTTGTGGGTACCCCTGCCCCCCCGGGGGCTTTTGTTAAGAGACACCCTTTACCTGATGGTTTCTTGGGTTGGGTGCTGGCAGGGACCAGCAGCAGCACCTGAGGTTGGATCACCTTCCTGTCCTAATTGTGTGGCTCTAATGAGGGGCTGCTTCACCCCATGACCATGCTGGGCTGGAAGTTGGGGTAGAGATGGAGGTGTCACCCCAGTGGACACCCTGGGTACCCCCAGAGGGATGAGGATGAGCTCTGTTCTGCAGTGTGGGGTGTGGAGGAACCCCTTCCCCAGCTGAACCCACAGATCCCTTTGTCCCCAACAGCCACCCTGGGTTTTTTCATGGCTTTCTTTGTCCCCTGTAGCTCCCCACAGCTTCCTATGGGTCCCTGTAGCTCCCCTGCCCCCCAGAACCGCTCTGGCTCCCCATGGCTTCCCCTTTCTCAATGATTTCCCACCACTTTCCTCTTTTCCCCACATCTCCCCTATTCCCCATGGCTTCTGATACCCCCAATTTCTGTCTCCTGTCTCCATTTTGTCCCCAGCATAGCTAGGGAACCACCCTACAAACCATGGGGTACTCCCAGGGTGGGCAAGGTCAACTACCACCCCAATTTTCAGAGCCAGGAGAGCTCAGCTCCCCCCCAGATTCCCTCTCCCCCTACGTACAAGGGTCTGGGTGTTGTGACAATGGTGTTAAGGTGTCCCTAAAGAGATAAGGTGCCATCATAATCCCCATTACGCTGAAATTATCCCCGTTGCAAAACTATGGTGTTGCACAGATGAAATAAGAGGATTTAGAGAAACTGAGAGAAAAATCCTCATTTTCATCCTTCTGTTCTCCCAGTTGCTTTAAGGCTAGGGAAATGGGGGACTCTCCATCCTGAGTTCTCCAGCTGCTCTGCTCAAATACCAGAATCACAGAATGTTTTGGGGTGGAAAGGACCTTAAAGGTCACCCAGTTCCACACCCCCCCCGCCCTGGGAAGGGACACCTCCCACCAGACCAGGTTGCTCAAAGCTCCATCCAACTTGGCCTTGAACCCCTCCAGGGCTATAAAATTTAATATATAATGTTTAAATATATAAATATAACCCCGTTCCCTTTGCTGGGGTTGTGGATCTGACCCCCCCCTCAGCGTGTCACCTCCTGCCCCCATGGCTGGAGGGGCTCCTTGGGGTGTTAAATGGATGAAATCATACACACACCCCCATGCATACACTTGTGGGGTGAAGTTACCCCATTTTCTTGGACTTTTTTGGGGGGTTTCCTGGCTGTGTTCCCTCCCCACCTGGGGAGGAAGCGTTGGGGCAAATTTTTGGGGGTGATGCTGGGGGTCAGGAATGCAGGATGTCTGCCCTGGGGGTGTGGAGGTGACACGCCAGAGCCCCACCGGCTTGAGAGATACCCATTAAGCACCATCGTCACGCATCCCGCTGTCACCTCCGGGTGCCTCCCCTGTCCGGTTTGGGGTAAACTGAGGCACCGGGAAATGCTTTGCCGGTGTGTCGCACCGGAAAGGTGGCGTGGTGACTCGTGCTGCGAGGCCTGGCCATCTGCCACCTGCTGCTTTGTGATCCGGGGTAGGGTAAAGGGCTGTTTGGGTTCAAACGGTGGCTTCCTCGAAGTGACACCGGCGTGGGGACACCTGCGCTGGCCCCCCACTGGCCCCGGCGGGGTCTCGAACCCAGAACCCCTCCAGTGCTCGTTCTCCGCCCCCCCCCCGCCTCACACACTGCACTACAACTCCCAGCGTGCCGCGGGGTGGGCGGGGCCGGCGCGGCGTTCCCGGCGTAACCAATCGCCACGCTGCGGGGAGGTGAGGTCACAGCGGGTGACGTCAGGGGTCCAGAGAGAGGCTCCGGCAGAGGCGACGACCGGAGCGGGGCTCGCGGCTGAGGGAGCGAGAGGCGGCGCGGCGGGAGGGGGGGGGGGGAAGGCGGCCCGGGCGGCGACACCGGCGGCACCACCACAGGAGGAGGAGGAGGGCGGCGGCGGTGGTATCGGCGACAGCGGCATCGGCGACAGACGACGACAGCTGCAGCGAAGAAGGAGGGGGGGTCGTCCCAGCGGCTCGGAGCCCCGGCGCCCCCCCGCTCCCCTCGGTGCCGGGCGTCCGCGGCGGCGCTGACAGCCCGCCCGGAGCACCGGGGGCGGCCGCGGCCACCATGTCCTCCCCCAGCCCGGGCAAGAGGCGGATGGACACCGACGTGGTCAAGCTGTATCCTTCCCGATCCACCCCCCCACCCGACCCCCCCCTATAACCCTCCCCTCCCGACCGTCCGGCTGGGCCTGCAGCGGGGGGCGGGTGGGCGGGGGGCACTGGGAACCCCCACCTTCTCCGGTGTCGCCCCCTCCGGGTGGTGGCAGCGTCCCTTTCTGAGGCCAGGCCTAGGCCTCTCCCTAGAGCTGGGTGTTGGACCTCCCCCCCCCCCCCCCCCCCCC
>JAOQGL010000147.1:0-14030 GCA_027564165.1 Gallinago nigripennis | reverse complement strand
ACTGGTGGATGATTTTTAAAGTTCCCCCCCCCCCCCGCCCCCAGCCTCATCAGTAAGACTGAAATCCTCATCTTTTGGGTTAATCCTGTATTCACTCTGGGATGGGCCTCTAAAGACAAACCAATTATTTACCTGATGGAACCTGAGCTCTCACTCAAGGACATTACCTGACCAGCCCACTCCCTGAGCCACTGACCAGGGACAGGCCAGGAACATGGACACCACCTCTCAGCACAGGTCACTCTGGTGGAATATTATAGATTCAAGCAGGATCCTATGTTCATTTAGTCTAACTTCCCTCTCACCAAGAGACATGAAAGGGGAAAAACCCACAGGTGTGCCCTAATCAGTTATCCACCCCTAGAAAATCTCACCATGACTTCTACTAGGTAGTCACTGGCTGTATCTAGAGAGTGCTACGGCCTGGCCCACAGAGAGCCACCTAGTAGGTGGACCGACAGGCTGGGCTGCCATAAGCCTACTGACTGGCCAGGCAATACCTGTGCCAGCATCTGCGTGACAGCAGCAGCTCAGAGGAGTCCTGCGGGGCTACTGACAGGCTATTCTGGCATCGGGGTGCAGCACACAATCACCTTTCCACCTCCCCAGGAGTTATCTGCTGACGGGCTGGAATAAGCTCTTGGACAAGAACATCAAGAAAGACAGGTTGCACAGAGCCCTCAGTGTTGAAAGGAAACCCCCAAGTCCCCACCAACAGAGGTTGGGCACTGCCAGCTGGTAGAGTCCGGCATCAACCCCCAGCCTGTGGACTGTACGGGGTATATTGAAAAGAAAATAAATGCACGCAATCAACATCACACAAACTATACTAAGCTAATACAGTAAGACCTGTGAAGTTGAAACTAAAACATGGGGGGAAAAAAAAAATCCCTTTCATCTTTTTGCAGCATTGCATGATAGAAACAGCTAGAGAGAGAATTAATTAGTCTTTGAATTGCACAGAGACTTGCATTAAAAGCAAAGACAAAGAAAGACTTTATTAGTATAACCCATTGATTTCCTAGGTCTTTGAAATACATGGGAGGGATTAATTTGAAGTCTGACTGCATTTTGAAATAAAATTTACCCTCTCAAAACTTCAACCTGACCAGTCTCTTTTATTTTGCTCCACAAGGTATAATGTAAATCAGCCACTTTCCCATGGAATTGTTCTTCCAAGTAAACACGTATTCTGAGGTAACAGAAGTGCAACAAAGTCTTTATTAGCCTTTTAAATAACAGGACAAAGCATACATCTAATTCAATTACTTCACTGAAAATTAATTTGTCTCATAGGCTTTCAGTGAAAACAAAATAAATTATCTGGAAAAAGTACAAGTAAGAAGCAAGGAATACTTTGAGTCCCACTGAAATCACTGAGGAAATGAGCCTTTACTTATTTCAAGAAATGATTTTCTATTTAGGCAGATACACATCACTAAGCAGATGGCCTGCTATAAAATTACCCTGCTGTTATTTGCAGGAAAGAGAAACCAAAAATGTGTTTCCATACAAAGAAAACAGAAAATGTTCTAGTTTCTTTTGCCTTTCACAGTTTTCTCTCACTATTCCCCACTTACTTATTAGGTGGGCCCCAGAAATTACAAATAACTCTGGTTACGTATTATAAGGTAATCAAGTTTAGTTGCATCAATATATATGCACTCCTCAAAAGTACTGAGTAGTAAAAGGTTAAGTATTCATAAGGTCAATTTTAAATGGATCTGGGCAGAAGATAAGCAATTGCTCTCATTTTCCAAGGAAGTATCTGGAATGATATAAATCTTGCACTGCACTTTGAAATGTCCTTTATACTGCCTGGCATCGCAGTTATTCAGAATAATGTCTGAGGCATTCAAGATTTATCTCCAATCGTCATTAACAAGCCACTGCATCACAGTAATTATCTGACTGAGTGTGACTGAAAGCAGGTGTAGACGTAGATGTACAATACCCATGCAAGAGCCGCAGGAGGCATGGAGAAACACAGCAATGCCACAGGAACTGTCTGCTTGGTTTTAAAAATTGCTGAAGATTGAAGAACTGTCCCCTGAAAGTGTCATTGCAACTGCTCTACCCTTACCAGTTTTAAACATCCCAGTGTGACTGCAGTACTGAGAACTCTTAGAACATTTAGAGAAAAAAAAATCTAGATAGAAAGACACATATTGTTACTTTTTATCTAATTGACAATTAGACCGGAAATATCTAAAACCCATCAGAAAATAACGCCGAAATGGAAAACAGTCCCAGCTGTATTTCTCCAGCAATAGAAGAGCATGCCACCTTCTCAGACTGATGTGGTCCTCTCTCCGTGCAGAGCTCCTGCTCCTCACACCAGCTCCTGCCTCTGAACCTGTATTTGGATACCACGTACTGAGAAACCTCTGCACCGGGCAGTGTCCTGCTACTGTCTGCCACACGAATGTGCTCACCAACCTTTGCAGGCCATTGCCAGGGAATAAGCACAAACTTGCCAGAACTGCTGAAGCTTCAACTAGCCTCTGGAAACTGCTTAATGCATAGAGAATCTTCAAGACTCGGCGAGAAGCTTAGCAGGAAGCGATCTCATCTTACGTGACAGACCCTACAGGTCATAAGTCACTAATGTCTGCATATCAAAGAAATGTTGCCCATTAAAGGCTCCCCTTTCCACTGGAGTGAGAACAGAAGTGAAATTAGAACATGTAGCTTTGAAACTGGCATCCGGAGAAACAGTGTAATGGGTGTAATGGGCAACAGGCGACATTCAGGACAATGGCACTGTCCTGGCAATTGGACTGTTCTCCTGGCTTCAGCTGCTGCGGCACACGCTAAAGATCCTAAATGGGGGATATTAACCCAAACAAGATGGAGCACAACTCTAAATTTTAGTCTTTTTTCACAACCTTGGCTTCAATATAGCAGTTAAATACTTTGACATGGATCCTACTAAAATAAGCCTCTTTTTTTTTTTTTTTTTTTCCCCCACCCCCTCTTAGACTTGTCTGGTTTTGGAGCCCTGGAAAATTCATAATATTGTCTCTCAAACCAAATATCCAAATACAGTGGTGTGCGCCAAGGAGTCTGTACCCCAACACGTTTAGGCAACTGCCTTGTCCTTCTGCGAGGCTGGGCAGGGAAGCCGGGGTCTGAGGGAGGGAAGGCTGCCAGCGCTGGAGGGCGAGCACGGAGCAATACCCCTCTTGGTGGGAAGGCGTGGGAGGGGAACACCTCCAGGCAACACACAGCTTGCTACGGGTCCACTGGCAGTCAGGGTCATGCTAGAAAGTTGCTACATCCCACATCCCTAAAACAAATCCTGCTTTTCAGATCACCTTTGAACAGCAAAAGCTTTCCTGACTGGAATGAATACTAATGCTAATAAATTGGTATTTAATTTCTTTAGCTAATCTTATTGAGATTTGTTGAGTATCTGCCCTGGAACACAGACTATTATTCTTTTTGTCAAACTGAAGACTTACATAAACTGTGTTCTATTAGAAAGAACAGGGCAAATCTCAGTATCCAGCAGCATTAGGAAACCAGTCAGTGTTCCTTCCATTTATTTTTTCTAATTAAATCCACTGGAAAAGGAATTGTTCTTCCAAAGATTTTTGGAACTGCTATATATATATCATGTGGCATTTGAACTGCCATACAAAAGGTTGTAAAATCTACCACACAGAAGACCACAAAACATGTCAAAAGCTAAGACAGATGATACTCGTTAACATTTTAATAAAACAACACATTCAGTGTTCGGAATCAGACTTTGACAAACTTGCAAAAATGGAAATTAAGCCTAAGTCCAACTTCATGGTATTTTCACAGATAAAAACTACATTTCAGGAAGCAGAGGTTCACTAATGAAGCAAAAAGCCAAGATACGCAAAAGTAGACCATAAACCAATTTTAGAACCTTTACACCATAATCTTCCCTGCAAAAACCCACTCCCCCTGATGCAGACAGTTACATGGTGTCTATACTTTCACAAACACCATTCACCTCACACAATCCAAAATCCCAAGTTAATGCAAAAGTCTATAGGTAAGACACTCCAGTTCCTCACCTTCCCTCAATTTGAAGAAATCTGCAGGAGATTTTCAGATTAGAATCCAGAAATGCATCTGAGAATAGAGACACGCCGAAGAGTTTATAAACTATTCCTATTAGACTGAAGTTCTGGAATAGCTATCTATTTTTAAATAGATGACAATATAATGCTTCTAGCATTTCATTCACTGACTAATCTATCCTGGATTTGCTTAGTGCTCTACCCCTTTCTAGCAGCCTTCTATCAACAGAAGAAAAGGCAGTTGTCTGAGTGCAGTGGAACTAAATGAAAGGGAAGAAACTCTCTACTTCCATTTCACTCTGTAAAGCAGCAAAATAAAAAACAACTAGGAAAACAATCAGTGGGACCAGCTCACAATTAGTGTTAAAGAAAAAAAAAAAAAAAGAAAAAGAGAGAAAGAAAATGTAGAGAGTCAAAAAAAAAAAGAAAGAAAAGAGAAAGAAGATGTAGAGAGTCAAAGTATTACGAATCTGTACTACTTTAATGGTGTTAACTGCTTCAGTACAACAGATTTTTTTTCCATTTATCATTATAGCTAAACTAGAAAATCTGTCAGGTGAGGGCTTTGTCAAGACACTTAAGAATGAAACTGCTGTTTAAGTGGCATGCACATGAAATTATATGCACACAATAAAACATACTGAGACACAAAAACCTGTCTTTAAAACCATAGTGATGCTTTTGTACAACACTAAAGGCAACACATCACAGTGTCACTTGCAGTTCAAGTGACTGCATATTTAAAAACAAAAAGTTATAAGACCTGATAAGGTTTCTAGCATAGCTTTTGTGAACAGAGGAAAATGGGAGCAAGAGAGACAGAAGTACAGCCTGTTCAGATTTTCCAAACTTAGCAGGCTAACACTAGGAGGCCAGCAAGATGAAACGAGATGACAAATATTAATGTTGCCCTGAAATCTGAACGAAGTACAGCTGGCAGTCCAGAAGGTCACATTCTCTCAGGTTGAGCTCCATGACTTGGCCAGGTGTTGGACAGGATGACAGCCTGGGCTTGGCCAGAACCTTTTATGGCAGTAAAAGGCCAAGTTCCCACATGATGGATGCATCACCCCTGAGCTCAAAGGCCTAATGGCAACGCTTTTCCTGAGAAGGGCACCCTTCCACCATCCTGATTATAAGAAAAAATACATGGTGGAGAACTGTAAACACAAGAACAAAATCTTTTATTCTCGACAGCAGTTTATAAATGAGATTATGTCATTTTAGCACTACAGAGTGATAGCAGAAAACAGGTCTGGAAACAAAGACATGCAAAGAGCTGCAGCATTTGCAGTAACAGATAGCTATATTTACAGCTGAGAGGGGACTTTGACTTGTTTGATCCCCTATACCCTCAACCAAGAAACCATGTTCCATTAGGAGGCTGAAACCTCTCAGGTAACAGAGTCACAATCAGCTCCTGAAGAGGTGCATTGGAAGCAATTTTTGGAAGCAGCTCAGAGTAGACACGACGCTGTCTTTAATTTTGCCTGATGACATACCACATGTGAACAGAGTCGACACTGCCATGAGCTAGAAGTGCCTGCTTTGCTCGCACTGAGCTTTTCAGCCTCTAATGCAAAGATTAACAGATTCTTTTGGCTCCTCCAAAGCTTGGTCTCTGACTGAATCTTCACCATTTAGTCTCCTGCCTTTCCATGCCAGTGGCATTTCTCAGTGCCACAGCACTGAGAGAGAAAAAGAAAATGCCTGTCTCTTGCACCCCCTTCATAAAATTAACACTTAAATCCAGCTAATAACACCATTTAATCTAGTGACAATATGCAGAGCTCAACAGGACTGGTAAGAGATTGTTCTCATAACGTCTAATTTATATGGCTGGCATGAATGAACAGTTTCTTATCACCTTTTTATAAGAAAGAACTTCATCCTTTTTTTTGTCTCTCCTTTTTAAAATCTGGGGGTACCACTAACCACTCAAAAGGCAAAGATTCAGTCATTTACCACAGTGATCGTGGTAGTACTGTTACTAGGCAGTACCTAAAAACCAGGTAAATGTTATTCTGAGAGCCTGCTCCAATCTCAAAGCCAGCATTAACCCTATATCCTGCACCCCCTGCACTCCAGCATTTTTCATAGACATGGTACAGAACTGAACTCATACATCAAAAGCAGAGCAAAAAGAAAATGTCTCCTTCCATGCTGTGCTCTCTTCTTATTCATGAAAATAAAATTAGATGTGCACATAGACTAATTGGTCACTATTGTTCACTCTAGGCAATGTCACAGTTCCTGCTTACTGTGCCTGATGACGATACTCCTGATACTTCTTTAAGGTTTTTTTTTAATATTTTTCCATTATAACAAAAAAATTGCACAAAACTACTGCTCGTATGCACAGTTCACTTTGGAGAAGTAAACAGCTTAAGTCAACAGCTTTGGGGAGTTGTTAGTGTATGCTTAAGATGCACACACAGATTATGACAAAGTTTCATAATCTCTGGGAACTCAGCAATTGATCACTGGAGGAACCAGGCTAGAAGAACCAGGCTGCTAGCCTGATGGCTGAGATGCAAACAATAAATTGCTGATGAAGATGGAATCTATTCACCTTTTTTATCTTATTACCAACATGGAATTTCTCATCATGTAAAGGAGTTTTGGTGATACATTTGTGTCATGCTTTAACCTCAGGCAGCAACTAGGACTACGCAGCTACTGACCCACTCCTTGTGCCCTCTCCACCCCGGTAGGGTAGCGAGAAAAGGAGGGGGGGGGGAACTCGTGGGTTGACATAAAGACAGTTTATTAGAACAATAATGGAAGAGGGAAAAAAAATAATAATGGTAAATACAAAGTACTCTTTACTCTAATTTCTGACATACTAATTCAAGGAAGACAGAGAAAATAATGTAAACAGAGGCATTTCCTTCCTCAAATGATTTCACCATTGATTTCACTAAAGTTTGCACTCCAAAATTCAGATAAAATACAAATATCTTTTGAGCATCTCCATATCCCCTCTGTACTGAAACACATTTGGCAATCTTTCTATTAGCAGAATGTCTTACACATAGGAAAATGATCACAGCAGATGTAAAGCTTGCCTATAAATACAAACAGAATCAGAGTCCAAATCAGCTCTAAATTTCAGGAGGGCTTGGCAGCTAGTGCCTGTTCATAGCATTGAAATCCCTTACATACACCATGTTGTATTTACGGTTGGGAGGACCAGTAGAGACCAAAAGCAAATGTGAACTCCCAGTGCTAAGGCTGCCAAATTTAGGGATGCTTCACAAAGGACTTCTGAAAGATCAAATTTCTGTGGAACTCTGTTGCCACCAATTATCATCTCAGTATCTGCCAGTTGAAGCTCGGGTCCCTGGTGGAAAAAGACTCTAATATGAGAAAGGAACTGACTCGTTTTCATACTGTAGCAGTCATAAACCAGGCTCTTCTGTAACACCATTTTGTGGAGACTTCCAGTCACAACAGCAAGATTGTTACTGAATATGAGAGACTTCAAAGCCCAGACACATTTACTGAATGCATTTTCCAAAACTAGCTCTGACTTTAAATTTTTCTCAGCATTTCTCCTCACATTTGCAGATAATTATACTTGACTCTAAGGTTACCGGAATGGTAGCATCAAATCAGAAGAAAGCTTTTCTCATTGCATGGACACACATGTCAGAGAAACCCAGGCTCCCTCAGTGGAAAAAGTGAAACAAAAGTGGGGTCAGATGCAAGTATGTGACCTCAAGTGTTCTTGCTCAACTTTTTTCTGTTGCACTACAGCCCTGAATTCAACATTTCAATTTCACATCACTCTGATCCCAAATTCAGTTAAATATATTGAACCAAATTCAACAATATACCTATCACAAAGACACATATATAGGCAGATAGCCAACACAGACTCACATGTGCAATATCCAAAACCACTAATCTCTGGAGAACTGTGGATTGCTGGAATTCCTCTTCCTGCGTTGGCTCTGACCACCACCGAAGCACCCGCTGCTGTTACCACAGGCTTTTCACTCTTGACAGACCACCAGTGGTTGTTCCTTACTTGCCTGAAGAGAGCAAAGCATGGAGTGGAGATCAATGGAAAGATCTTCTCCCATTCACTCCCAGATGCTGTGTAGCCAACATCTGCAGCACTTTCCAATTAAATATTGCTGTCAGCATGGGGCAGCCCAGTTCAACACAAAGTCATTCAATGTACTCATCCAGCCATGCAAATGCTTTTATTAATAAGAAGTTCTCGGATCAGACAGAACAGAGGAAAAATAACAAAGAAGAAAACAAGGATACTGCCAGACAGGCTTTTCTCTGAAAGAAACAATTTCTGAAACAATGCATGTGTTAAGGAAGCTACTTTCTTGTTGTGAGTTAGTGATAATTGGCTCTACTTTTAAGTTTCATTGATCCCAATATCTTTTCCCTCTGAAGAGCATAAGAGACAACATCCCAAGACAGTTTATTTTTTTTGTAAATGTCCTGTATTGGTTCATATGTCAGTTATGTGGAGTTAACAAAAATAATTTAGTTTCTTAAAAGAACCTAAGTTTCTTTAAAGAACCTAACCTTATTCCTGTGGACTAAAACTTTTGTATGTTTTTAAACAAAACAAACAAACCCAACAGAACCCAGGTCAAAAGAGCTACTACAAAGCAGCCTCATGACTGGAGCACCTACTCAGACTTTGGTGGTGTATTTGAATCCCTGTCCTAAACCCTGAAGAAGGGTTTCAGACCCAGTCTTTCACCACGCAGGAGAATGTTGTCACTGCTCAACTATCCTATAGGAACGCCTTGAAAACTGCAAGCACCGTTAAAGCAAGTTCCTAGAGGGGTGGGAAGAGGACAACTCCTAACTGTAATGCAGACCCGTGTAGCAATTTATACATAAAATTTACGTACCAGACTATCACCCATGTAATGTGAAAAAAAGTAAAAAAAAAAGAAAAAAGTTTCTTGGCATCAGGCTTATGGGAATAACTCTATGCAAAATACCTAAATAAGGTGATGGCGTGTTCAGCAAGAACTAAGCTTCAGTTACAATGTATTTGTTCTGATGGTTGAGTACAGAAGTTTTTGGCAACACCAATCCATATTCCCATACATGTATTTTGCTTCATGACTAAATTTTCATGTGAAGTGTAAGGCTAGTTTTCAGGTATCTCTTAGTTTCAGGCTTTTGTTTTGCTGCCAAACATATCCTCAGGAGGTCATCAAATCCCGGGTCACCAGGGACCAAGAGCAGCAAAGAGGATGAGATAATCTGCATCTGGGAAAAAGGCCAAACCCAGCTCTTACTGATGCTCCAGCACTGTGATTCTAAAAGGAAACCTGCACCTTTTATTTTTTTTTCCTCCTTAGCAAGATATCAGCTGTTTCAAGTGGCATCAAGTAGCTAAAATGGGTCTGGGACAGAAAACAAAGCACGAGGGATTAAAAAAACCCAAACCAAACCCAAGGAAAAATAAACAAGAACGCTTTGAAATAATTTAAAAACATCTTCATTGCTGATGCAAGTTGTTGCTGTTAATTACAACTGAAAGGCTGTCATGGAAATCTCCTTCACCAAATGAAGCTCATTACTTTCAAATTAAGTTAAAAATCAGTCGTTGATACACTGCTGAAGAGCCGACACGTTGCTTTAGCACTACTTCTGAAATGCTGTCCTTTGATGTTTTTTCAAAAATCTGATCCTGCCTGAATCTCAGCATTTTTCAAGATGTGGAGAATGTCCCCAGTCTCAGGAGAGCCCTCTATGTGCACCCCCAGCCTCTAGATGACACCTGCAGAAATGCAGTCCCAGTGATAAATGCAAGTCCTTAGGGAGGAGCGTGGAGCCACCCTCTGCCCTGGCTGCAGCAGCAGCACAGATGGAGGAAGCCTGCACTGAATTTGACTCCTTCCCAGCAGAAGGACACAGCAGACAGAGCCACAACGGGCTGACACGTCCCCGTTCAGTGCAGGGGTGTAGCTGGGCAGGGCACCCGCGTGTAAACGAGCTGTCGGTGAGGACACAGGGAGCAAGCTTGCCCCTTGTGTGCAAAGGCCTTGCAGCTTTTTCCAGGCAGCTCTTCAGGGGAGTGGAAAGCATGACACTCAGAGTGGCTGATCGTTCCTGGAAAATTCAAATCCCCGTACCCCTCTGGCATGCTCTTTGGTAGCTCAAAGAGCCTTGTGCACTGCTGAGAGTACGTACTAATGCTCAGAGGTATTTATGGCCTCACTCATCCGAAGGCCGTGCTTTTCCAGAGGGGACAGAGTTGTACGGCAGAGGCTGAAGCCAGAAGTGAGCACAGCAGACGACATTCGCTCTGAAGCTTTAGCTCTTAATCCAGACAACCTGCACACACTACTTACACCTTTATTCTCTTAACAATGATGGTCTTTATGAAGGAGGAGAAGCTACTAAAAAGCAAAATATGAAACTGCAGCTGATACTGTGTTCACAAATCAACGTTAATACCTTCCAGACCACTAAAACCTTTCAAATGCTATTTTCACCATTGGTCCTAAAACAACACTCTAGTAAGACTTACTAAAACTTCACATCAGAGCTACAGGCAAAGGATTAAAACAATTGTTTGAGAAGTGTTTTCTCCTTCCACCCCATTCTTAGATCGAAAAACATAAGATATGGTAAATATAGAAACCAGAATTTAAGGGAAACACTGTACAGTCTCATTGCTTCCCGACCCTCCTTCCCTCTGCCACTTAAGCTGGGGCGAGGGCAATCACTGACAGAAGCACACATCTCAGGGTATTTCCAAGTGTTAAATAATAATTATATAGAAGAAAAATGTGTATGCAAACACAAGTATGTAAAGAATACCCACACTTTGAAAATATAAAAAGCAACTAAATCATTAACAAATACTGTTCTCCAAGAGAAGCACCACTTTAACTGGGTGACGAATAGTTGTTCAAAGAACAGATATTTCCATTTATGTTACGATGAAGCAAACCTGTAATTATATGTAGGCTTCTGGGCTGTGACATTTCGCAGCCCACCAGCACCCAAAAGGAAACAATGCTGACAAAAAAGCAGCAGCCTGACATTTTTTTGACTTATAAAATAGTAAAATGATTAGACTATGCAGCCAAATCCTACCGTGGACCTGAGTACTGGTGCTGAGAGAGCAAACAGAGGGCTGGCTGCTGCAGGCAGTGGCCCACAGCCTCATGGAGCTAGGCAGCTGACTGGGTGAGGGGTTCAAGGGGGCATCCAGAGACTGACCCTCACCTGAGCACGTTCCAGGCACCACTCCCAGCCCAGGGGTGCAGCTGTAAAACTAAGAGGTGATTCCACCGTATGGTGCAGGAATGCTGGGAGCAAAATTATGGACAATCGGTTTGTAAAAAAAAAAAATGTACAATTTTGGCATGATGAAGGTATAAAATATAATGACAAAAAATCACCAGCAAGAGCAGGTTGCAGATGAAGACCTGACACTAATGGCAGGACATTTTTTGCACTCTATGGATCTAAATTCAGTAATTGATCAAGAATGTTTTCTTATGCTTAAGGTAAAATAATATTTAAAAAATAACATGGAATAATGAACTAATTGTTAGCAAATTAACATGTGTATGAGATCAGGGCATCCACATGCTCTGTGGGTGAAGCAAACACAGGGTGGACAAACACAGTGGGAAGAGCTGCCTCGGGAGCCTGGAGGAGACCAGCCCAAGGCCACCAGCACACACAGCAGCAGACACTGCGGGGAAGGTGGAAGAACAGAGGAAGAAAGAGGATGTTTAGGCTTTATCACTAGCCCAGGGCAACAAGCACATAAACTGCTTCATAATGTTCATTCCAGCTCCTCTTACTTGTTCCTCTGGATTTGGAAAAGCAAGGCTTCCCTGTTAAATGCTAATGAAAATGAACCACTGGGATTTAAACACTGATTACTCATTTTAAATGTTACATTTATTGATGCTGGTAAGCAATCAGCTCTCCTTCAGTGCAATTATGCCATGCTTGGCCAAAGAAGAGGAATTTTATTTAAAAGCACAGCCCCAGGCTCAGTTCTACAGTGTAATTTTTGTACCTTCTGAATATCAGGCAAGGCTTGGCCACGAGCTGACGGAGACTCTTCAAGCTGACTTCTGCAAAGCCAGGCTTCTAAACGAGGATTCTGTGCAACCTGTAACCAATAAGAAAAAACAATTTAGGCAACTGTCATGTATAAAAATGACACTGAAAATGGAAAGCAGTGGCGGATTCTTCCTCTGCAGCTATTAGCCCAGTTTCAGGCTGTCCCTCTCGGAATTAATTCAATTCACAGTGGCCTAGCAGGGCAGGGAAGACAACTGCCAGTACAATCACTTCCTGCAGAACTCAAAAAAGCTGATTCTTTTAACTGTGCTCTAGATAAAACAGCATTATATATGGGCCTATTGTGGAGGGGAGAGTTGCCATATTAGACAAATGTAGCATCTCAAAGGGGCTGTCTTTCACACATCAACTGGGCTTAGTTACATTGACTTCATGGAAGCTTTCACAAACACTGACGTTCACAAGCACATCTCAGCAAACTGTAGGAAAATCTATGGAAGAAATAACATTGTAATTGCAAAATAATAAAAAGGGGATGTATAACTAAGGAACAATTCAAACCAGGAACAGTTCTCCTGAATTGTTCAATGCCAGATGAGTTTTTAAGCACAATCTAATCACCTTGCGGCGAATACTCACATTTTCTAACTTCCTTCCAGATTAAATAGTTTCTCATTTTGCAACAAAAGCTTTAAAAGTCTTGACAGTACTAGCACTCATTGTTGCACACTGTGAGAACCAGATTATCTTAATGAGGGACTAAAGAGTCCTTAAACTTCTGGTATAATTTCAAAAATAGAAATGACATAATAATCAGACTGAAAACAATGACCTATTATAAACACCTGAAAAGTGTTGGGCTTGGGACACTGAACCAAGTCGTACACTGTTATTACAGCAGCAAATTGCTCCACGGTTTAACACTGAATTTCCCAGAATATTGGAGGAGCATTGGTTGGACTCCAGGCACTGTTCAAAGAGAAGGGAAAGGCAAGGATTTAAACCAGCTGCTACCTAGCAGCTCGATATTGAGGATCCGATTTGGAAACTGGATTAAACTGCAAGGATTAACACACCACTGTCCAGCTGCATGGATTTATGGTTGTCATGACAACCAGCAGAAAATGTATCCCACTAATCCTCTCCAAGCAGATTGATCTCCACGCAGTATTAATAAGATTTATCACTAGCACAGACATACTTACAGTGATTTCATTGCAGATACCAAGATTGCTATAATCTCTAACTCTCTCTGCATCTTAAAATACCAATTCATAAACAGAAGGAGAGGTTCAGCTTATGAAGGAATGCTGGAAGCAACGAAACATCCTTGGGTGTTATCTGAAATTTATTTCTTAGAAAATTCTAGTGTTTTCCAATTAATTTTCCAGGGTACTGAGTGTGCAAATATGTATTTATTTTATAAATATAATAAAGTTTCTATTATGCTATGTTTCCCACATTAGGCAAAGTCCTGTTATACTTCAGGCAAGACACACACTGATTTCTATTTTGGAGTTTTCTTCTTCATTGACTTGTTTTCCTTGCCATGAGGAGAAGAGTCTTTGACTTTATGCTCCACATAAAAGTCAGGAAAGAAAATCAGGAAGCTGCACAATGTTTTCAGTTCCACTGCTGCCTGCAGAATTATTTACTCTGTGTAACAGGAGTAAAGTACAGAAAAAGAAATACAAATGGGAAAATAAAAGCCATTTACCTACTTTATAGAAACAGGCAGAGACTGAGCTGATTCATATTTGCCAAGTGCCCTAAAAGAGACCTGTCCATGAAGAAGGACTACTTTTTTCCAAACACGCAGTGGAGCCACCCTGAAGAGTTTCTCAGTGTTAGTCAAGAGTTTCAAAGGTTGCAGTTTATTCCCTGCCTCGCAGTGAAAATCAGGAAGAGAAGCAAGCACTACCAACTTCCAGG
>JAOQGL010000146.1:0-14186 GCA_027564165.1 Gallinago nigripennis | reverse complement strand
GTCACATCCCAGCAACACTATCTATAAAAGACAAAATAAATGCCACGCTTGGGTCAGGCTTTTTAGTTCAGTGTCCTATCTTTGATATTGGACAGCAGCAGATATATCAAAAAAAAAAAAGCATGCAAGAAATTCAATAGTTGTTAGAAACCTACCTCCCGAGGGAAGCATCTCTTATTGTTTATGCCATCAGCACAAGGGCTTGTACCACTATGAACAAGGGTTGTCTCTGCCCCTTTCTTCCATATATTTCTTACATCTTATATTCCTTCTATAAATCCTATATATATATTCTGACCTCTATTTCTAGAGGAACAAAGAAAAAGCTAATGTTAAGGACTGCTGGGAACGCAGTTCTCATGGCTGAGTGAGCTACTGTCACATGCATGGCCTGTACACATTTCTCTAAGCAAAGTTTATATTTAGGGAACACAAAAACAACTCTCTGCTAGAAACACGTATGAGATGACATTTTATTATTATGCACAATGTGTATCATTCACAGCTTACTGGTCTGTAGTACTGGAGTGTAGTAGATATGTACGGAAACAAACTTAAAATGACTTCACATTGACAGTGAAAATAAATCACATTTTAATGTTAAATCACACTATTCACTGCATCTCAGTAGAAAGAGGGTATAGAATAAACAATAATTCTCCCATAGTGAGAGCACAAGGGTCTTCCACACCCATTTCCTGACTTACATCTCAAGTGCTTGCCTTTAAGCCAAAGTCAAAAACCTTCAAAGCAACAAAAACCAAAAAAAAAGGAAGGGAGAGAAAAGGAGAACAAAGTACATAGCTGAAACAGCCACAGGTTTCAGATTTGCACAGATATTGTGCTTTTCCCCCCCCTTTTTTTGAACTCAGCAGCTTTTGAAAAGAAATAAATAGCATCACCAACAACTGTGTAGTTTTATGTTTCAAGTCATGCTTTAGCTCTTCTTTTAAAGAGTGGAAAGAAAAGGAACAGAAATGAAATTTACTTAAATATAGTTGCTTAGTATTCCATGACATTCTTGAATTGCTCACAGATTCCACATTTCAGTCTTTAAACCTATTCTACCCAAGAAAGATCGTTGAAAAGTAATGAAATAATCAGAAAAAAATAGCAAAGACAGTTGAGTAGCTAACAATATAGTGTTTCAGTCTGCATGTATTAACAACATTGATTTTGCATATTTTTATCACAGCTTTTGGGTTTGTTTTTTTTACAGAAAAAAAATCCGATTGCTTCACAGAAGGTTCATAAGGGAATAATACCACAGTCTTAAAGTACATACTTCAGTGAGGTCTTACCACTCTGCATGTCCGATGGCTTTTGCGAAAACATGGTCTTTACCCTCAAAGGACATCACTCCAGCTTTTAAGAAGAACTTCCATTTGTTCTTACTTCGATGTATCTGATGAAAAAAATAAATCAACACACACCCACCACAAAAAAAAAAAAATTACACCATGCAGTGAAGAAAAAGTTTAAGCACAACTTGGTTTAGAAGCCTTGTTTTTCTTTTAAAATCCTTAGCCCAAACTATGTGAAATGCTGTCACTGAACACACCACAAATATTCAATCAAGGCAGTAGATTTCAGTTTTTTATAATGAATTCCCTGCCCTCTCAAGGGAACAACCTCCTGAATCTTAGCTCACACCCCCCCTCCTGGCCGCAATTCCCTCTCCCCCCCCCCCGAAAAAAAGGCAACAAAGGTAGCTGTGTGCCAGTTCAACACTTGCAGGGAAACACAACAATAAGGAAATAATTTAACTAGTGTATCAGTCTCAAAATATGCTGCACCTTGCAAACAAGTGTGACTTAACTGAAATGCAGTGGTTTCCTCCTCCCGTACACATTGCAAAGCAATATTGTGTGCACAGAGCCATTAAGGTAAGGCTAAAAGCAGGAAAACTTTCCTCAAAAGCAAATACTGCCATACAAAACAATAGGAAAGAATTTGCGTAGTATGTTTCTTTTTAAAGGCCTGCAGAAAGTTATTGTTTAATACTAAAAGAAGGAATTTTAAATATCTCCAGAAAATTCCTTGGATTTTAAGGACCAGTCTATTTTCAAGAAATAGAAAATATTTGTCTTTTCAGAAAGAAAAAGGGGGAAAACCAAAACAAACAGTAACTTTGCCAACAACATTCTGTTATAGGTAACAAGGTAATTCAGTGGATAAATGTTTCCATATGCTTTCTACTAGGCCTACACATTTTATTAAATCTATATAGGAAAGAAGTTACCAACATCTTCCCCCAGCTTCTGTAACTGTTAATTTCTAATAACATCTGATCTGAATTTTCCAATGGACCTGTCTGATGCTGAACTTTCTTTTTTTTTTTTTTTTGAGTTTTCAAACAATTTTTCGGCTTATTACAGTCAAAACTTGTTGTAGATAACAGTATCTACCACCTATAGCATCTGTAACATCAAACTGAGTTACAAAGCTGCACAACTTTGTGTACCTTTTCAATACAACACAGACACCCTGGCTCAGTTTCAGATGCATTTTCTACACACTCCCCTATAACTACATTTGCCAAGATAACTAGTTTCAGAAACACTCAATCTGTTAGACTTTAGTAAAGACAATTTTCTCAGTAGCTCACTGTTTCCTAAAACATGGGTACCATTAATGCAGGCCTAGTTGAACACACAAAATTATCCATAGTCACTTTTCAAAGAATAAAAGCCAAGGCACATTCTTAAGCAAACTATAGACCTTTTTTCCATATTTGATTCAAAATAAAATACACATTTTGTTTTGTCAGCATTCAAAGTACTGACATGTAAGCATCCAAAACACACCAGAGTTAGAAGTACTTCATTTGATTTTCAAGAGTTCAAAATAAGGTTGACTTCTAAACATTAAAATGAAGGAGGATAAAATAGCCCTTAACAACTGTTTAGATTTTTAGACCTAACAGAATTCCAGCAGGAAAATCTCTCAGTAAGCACTTCAAAGAGAAAAAATGTTAAAGCAAGTGCACATGCTCCTCTTTCTGTTACTCATTTCAAAAGTTTTAATTCATGGCTGAAAATGCATACATGTATCCATGGAGCTGTTGATATTACATAAAAGTTCAATAAATGCATAAGCTTTTGCAGCTTTACAAATCTTAGTTTTGCAAGATGTGGCTGCCTTTCCTTTTCCTTTAATAGGCCATTATGAACCAGTTGATTATACTCAATTCAGAAAACAGCAGATAAGTCTTCACACTATTGTCACCTAAACAGGTAATTTAAACAATTTTTACAGCATTAGATTTTTTAAAAAGGTACTGACAGTAAACTAGACATGGATTTGCTGAAGATACTATTTAGAATGATTAAGGAACAAAGATAAAACTATATACGTACCTTGTCATACTGGCAAACTATGACATTGTCAGTGTCAAACAAGTCTGGAATGTCCTGTTCACTGACGTCATCACCAGAATTTAAGGGGTCCTAGAGATTAAAATTATTAAAAATATAAAATTATAAGACTATATATATTTCAAAATAGCACTGAATATACTTGACATTAAACACACTTAAAACAATAAAGGTTACCATTGCAAAAATCAAGACATAAAGGCTATCAAGACCATGTTGCACAAAGCTAACTGTAAGCATCTTCGCACACTTATGTTCTCAAAAACAAAAATACCTTAAACAAAACCACCCTAAACAAAAACCCAGACCAAAAAGCAAGACTGCTAACTGACAAAGCTGACTCCAGTAACTGGAATACTAATCAACTGGTATTTATTTGAAGTCCAGATGCTATGAGTTGATTCTATTGTGCATCTCCAGGATACAAAATTGCACATCTTTAAGAAAAGCCTTTTCCTAGGAAACATAACTACCTGTATCACATTGTTCTTTTCTCTGCCTAAGCCCCTGTGGTCCTTCAGAAGGAAAACAAAATTAGATTTGCATCCCAATCTTACTTAAATAAAAAGCAGAATTCCATTTCGCTGAGGCCACATTTTTACCATAAAACTGGCAATTAAACTATTTTAATTCATCCAATAAACAAATTACTTCTCAACATCTCTTTCAATTGTCCATGCTCCTCATAACAAGCTCTCCAGTAATTTCTCAGCAGTACCTCGAGAGATATGTAACTTAACTATGCATTCTCTGCATTCAACTTACTAGGAACTGTTTCTGGGTGCACCAATTCAACAGTCAAGATACATACACTACCGTAATGTGTTTCACAGGCTTAAAAGTAAATTACCTCCTCAACTATATCTATTTGGGGCTCTTCATTATCATCACCACTGCTGCTAGACTTCGTGATTGAGATACTGTCACATTCTTCATCATCGTCTTCCTCATCCTCCAGAACTTGTAGATCCTCTGATTCATTCTCCTCCCTATCTTTCGTATGTGGTATTTCCCCCTTGGGAGAAACATCAGCAGTACCATCTAGCTGAATTATGCCTTCAATGTCACTGCAGATATCCTTCTCTGATCGTAAATTAGATTCCACTTGCTCAGTAGGTTCCATCTGACAGGAATAAAAGAGACCAGAGACAGCTTGTGAATTAGCACCACTGTTCAGTACAAAGTCTGAGACTTTTGTTTAATAACGCAACGAGACTGGGGCACTAAAATGAGAGTTTCAAGTCCTGGCCTACTTGTGAACCCCAAATGCCTTTGCAAATCTTGTTCTGACACCTAGCCTTAAATGGAATCCATGAAAAATATTCCCCAGCAATATAGAAAGACATTTTAGTAGAATTTTCTTTAAGCGCTATTATACTCAAACAACTTCAAAAAAAGATGATCAAGTGGGCCTTTAGAATTTCTATTGCAAAGAAAACTCAAAAAAAAAAAAACCAAAACAAGAAAAAGGAAACAAGTTATGCCCCTGTCCCCAAAACCAGTATTTTACATTTTTAAATAAAAGTCAAGATTAACTCATACCTCTCCCTCAACTCAAAATGCTGTGTTTAAATAAGGTATAAAAAGCAGAGAGAGACAGCAAATATTTCAGTACTTCAAGTTAGTGTTCGTAAAAGTACTAGAATTCCTAAACAGATCATTCACAGGAGCATAAAAGGGCTTTAAGCTTTCAACCATTTTCAGTTTCTCATTAAATCTTTATTGTAGCACTTAATTCACATCCATATAAATTTTCTACTTCAAAAATATAACACTTTGTTTTGACCTTCCATTCTTACTACAGACAGTCTTCATCATCCTGCCACCAAACTTCAGATGAGCAATATAACATGCTTTCTGTTTACAGTCATTTGTCATTACTGTCAGTAAATTTGCATTTAATAAATCAGCCTCAATCACATACAAGCACTACAACTCAAAGTCAGCAAGCCAACCTGAACTTAAAACATCTGCAAATAATTTCTGGAACAAATCAGGAAAGCGACCTGTTAATTAAAATAATTCAAGTTCTCCACACAGCTCTAGCTGAATTCTTGCCTGTTCAGGATTTTTTCCCCAGAGGAAATACATTTCCTTCCAGCAGATTTTCACTTATCAAATGTGACTTTTCATAATCAATATGCATTCTCAATGCAAATTAAACGCTCTTCACACGTTACAAGTCAAAACTAATCCCAGCTAATGCAGCAAAAGCTATTTGCCCACAACTGACCAGTATCCATACACAGATTCAGTAACAAAATGAAATGGAAGTTCTCAAAGGGTCAATCATGTCTGCTCAGTCGCAAAAAAACCCCTATTATTTTCCAAAATAGAATGTATTCTTAGTCTAACTATCTAACCATTACACTTTCAGCATTTTTTAGATTTACATTCTCTTTAATGCCAGTATTTTAGCAATATTTGTAACAAATTCTTTATGTAATATTGAGCAGTCTGATCCTGCTACTCAAAACAAGCTCAAGAATGAACTTAAAAGTTATAATCATTTTTATCATTATAATTTAGAGGTGCTACTTGACACTCACAGATGTGTTTGATCGTATCTCCTATAATTCATCCGGCCATCTCCAACAGATGTATTTGCACCAGCTGAGAAATAAAAGGTCTTACCTTGTCAGAGGAAGCAATGTTTTCCTGATCTTTCAAAACAGTGTCATCACCCAAACTTCTGCCTGTGATAATCAGGTCAATGATGTCATCAGACACCTGCTGTTCCAACGACCCTTCAGGCCCCTCCACATCCAGCAGCACGCTGCTTGAGTTGTTTGCCAAGGATTCAGCAGGAGAAATCCCTTCAGAGGATTCTGGAGTAAACACAGCTGTGTGGAGATTGCCGTGCTGGGATTTTTCTGTCGAGTCTGCACGCTGATTCAACACTGTTTCAAGTTGCTGTGGACTCACAGAAGGCTGCTGGACCAAGGTAGTATTGGCAGAGTTCTCCAGGTGTTTTTTTTCCATAAGAGTTGGTTGAAATACCATGGTCTGCTGGAGGGCAGTCTCCTGAAGTGGCAATGTTTCAGCAGCTGCCTGGGCAGAGGTTGCATTCACCTGGGCAATGCTGGCTTGCAGAACGGAAGGCTGCACAAGCGGCTGAAATATCTGCTGAACGGGATGATTTAGAATATTCGTGTCTCCTGCTGCCTGTGTAACCATAACAGGCACATTTACCTTATAAAGGTGCCCTACAAAGGGAAGAGTTAAAAACTGCTTCAGCAGGTTAAACTACAAGATAAACATTTGTCCTATTACCACCAATAACCAATAGCAAACACTCAGGGAAACTATGAGAAACAGGATATTTGCAAAGCTTTGTGCTTTCCCCAAGCACAATTTCAGTCTTTGAAAATTGCATTCAGAGAGTTTGTCAATCAGAGCTTCCTTCCCTACCATCATGTTTAATACCTCTTTTTTGGTTTGGGCCTCCACAATACCCTGTGGCAGTATGTTCAATAATTTAATTACATACTTAATTTAAAAGGAAAAACAAAAAAGAAAATCCTGTTTTGAATTTATTTCTGTGTAATTTCAGAAACTAAGGCATACCAGATGAAAACGTAAACTATTTCATATCTATAGGGATATTTCAGTTCTTTAAGGACCTCTAGGTATCCCCTTTAAAAAAACCTGCCTAGTTTAGTTTAAAAAAAAAAAAAAAAAGACTCCTAGTTTATCTATCTTCTTATTGTATGAAAATCATTCCAAATACTGAATCCTTAAAGTTATTACTATTAGTGTTAGAATTAAGATGCCAGAGCTAAATTCCCAATTTCATTTAGCTAGTCTTTCCCCACACATGTGCTTATACACACAGAGTGACTAATACCAGCCTATATGTCTCAAAACCTTGGGAATTATTCCTGAAATAGGTATCTGGTGACATTAATTCTCAAAGAACAGCTGTTAGAGGAAAGAGTCAATCTATGAATGAAATGAGCCTTCCATTCATCACACACTAAGCAGTACAAGCACATTTTTGTACAAGCAGTACAGGTGGTTTTATCAGCAAAAGAGCATGAGCAAAAAAAGGTTAATAGATGGTTTTTATTTGAACGGGTGGATTTTATTTGAATAAGAAAGCAATTTGATTCTGAAGCACCAGGATATCTTTACCTTTTTAAACCATGGAAGATTACCCCTGATACAGGAGGAGGAGATACCTTTGTCTGGGCTGACAAAGGAACACATTTGTGAGCAGCTGTAAAATAAAAAGATGGCCTCACCTGGCCGCCCATGTTAACTGATCTTGCAAGTGTACACACCTGACACACTAACTAACTAATCAATGTAATTACTTCCCCCATGCAGCAATTACAAACACAAACTACAAAGGAAGAAGAGGATAACCGACTCTACCCATTTACACTTCACATTATTATTTTCTTTTCATTGACAGTGCTTGGGACCATTTTTCAATATCCACCTACAGTCAACGCAGTGTAACATTTTACACCTCCTCTTCAATCTTACCAGCTGCCGTCTGTAGCGTCACTCCAGCTGGCACATGGATAGGGTAAGCAATGCCCGAAGGCAGAGTAAGAGTTGCACCCACTTGTGAAGCACCCTAGAGACACAAGAGCTTTATTAAGAAATAGTGTATACTTTATCTCCTAGGGCCCTAGATGTCACACAAACACATCCAGATGAAACGTGAATTTTTGTGATCATCTTTACTAAAGAGTTGCTTCAGACTGTTGAGATTTAGACCGATAAAATGTTCTGTATTCTCAGAACAATGACTTGCCATGCTTCCCATCTCCCAGTTATAACACTCTCTTTTTGTTAACAGAACGCTTTCCTGCCTCCCCATCATTGTACACACCATCCAGAAAAGTATTTTTCCCCACTCAGAACCACTTTTGCCTAAGCTTATGCATTATTCCACACAACACAGACTCCTTGCCTAGGCCTATGACATCACTTCACATTCTCCTTTTCTCCTGGAAAGCAGAGAGTTGGACACACAGGTCCCTTTCAAACTAGCTGTTCTGGGGAAATCCAAATTTTCAATTGGGAAACTTGCCTGTTACACAAACATCTTCCCAATACTATATGTCAGCTTGGAAAGCTAGTCAGCCTGAGGCCCAAGAGACACTCAAAGTCATCAAACTCTGACAATTAGTAGCCACTCCCCAAATTTTGCCATGCCCCGAGTTCATAAACTGTCAACTCTAAAAACACTAATTCTCTTCTGGATTATTTAAATTCCTCACAGATAATGCTGCTCCCAGTTTCACTAGTGCTAACATTTCCCAATCATGCATTATTTGAACATCCAGTAATAATTTTTTAAAAAGGATCTGTAGATGTGCATTTCCACTACACTTCCATCCTACAGGCTAAATACATGCAGCCATGTCTTTCAACACATTTCTGGAAGCACTGCTTGCAAAAACAACTGGTAGATCCCTATCCTTTTTTACTGCTCAAACAGATGCAGCAGAGTTCCAGCTCTCCATCCACAGACTCAGTTTTGTACAGTTTTCATGAAAAAACAAACAAACAAAAACAAACAAAAAACCCAACCCACAGGGTTAAAAGTAAAAACAGCGAGTTTCTTCAGCTGCTGATTCTCTCTCAGCAGGACTCCTGCTCTCTTAACTCCTATATTGGACATACTATAACTTAACTACTATATTGGACAGATGAAACTGTCATGGAAAATGCTACTTTTTCAGTCCCTAAATGCTGTCCTTTAGCATCTATACATGGAAAATATTTAATACTTGCCTCCCCTTAAACCTGTTAACAACTGACAAACTTAATCATTTAGAACTCAGAATAATCAACATTGAAATAAAATGTCACTACAGCTACATACCAGGTCTGCTGCTGTGAAAGGTGGAAAACCTCTGCCAGTTGGGATAACTAAAGAAGCTACGTGGGAAAAAAAAACCACAGCCACTTTACAAAAAGACATTAATTTCTCAGAAACAGTTGATCTTTCAGTAATTTACAGCAAGCACTGCTGAAACTAAAGCAACCTGATTTCAGCTCATATTCATTAGATCAACAAACAAGTGCACACATGTAGATAAGGCTCTTGAACATACTTCCCTTTATGGTCCATCAATTTGATGCTGTATTCAGGAGGGAAAGGTTATACCCTGTATTTATAAAACATACATTTTGCTAAAAGTTGGTCTTGGAGGTAGTTGGTTGGTTGTGTTTTTTTTTGTTTTAAAACTATTTCTATTTAACCATTTGATCTGTTTAAGTTGTACTGTAAAAATCAAGTGTGCCATTTCTATTTATTACATCAACTTGAAGGACGGATGTACAATGCTACCATATTAACATGTCCAAAATGCATATATGTATAATGTATTGCCTTGTCAACATGAGGAAAACGTGCAAATATTTTTCTGCACCAGAACAAATCCAATGGTGCCAATAGCAGCAACAGTAGGGTGGGATTTTCAAAAGCATTCCATACTGACTTCAGAGGGAAAAGATAAGCCGAAGGGAAAACCTTCCCAGGCTTCAAGAAGCAAACAATTTAGGTATTCAAAAACCTAAAATAGTTTCAAAAACTATTTGAAAATCTTTAGCAATAGGACAATTCAAATCCCATTTAAAAAACAACAACCACTACCAAACAAAACCAAACCACTTCACTGGCTTCAACAGATCCTTTTGCCTTAATATTGCCCTTCCAAAACTTAGCAGTAACAAGGTAAAGTTCATTAAATACAAAGCCTCCAACAGCAAACAAACCTAAAAGTATATTCACTTTAGCCACAAGGAATAAATAAAACATCTGTCTCCAAACCAAGTCCATTCAACTATGAGGATTGGAAAAAAAAAAAAAAAAAAAAAGTGTGCCTGCCCAACTCTGAAGTGCACTATGACACATACTTTCATTAAATCACTTCATATAGGTTTTTTGTCCTTTAAGGGGAAAGGTCCTAATGGCCTCTCACACCGGGAAAAGGCTCAGCTGAGCATTACACCCTACCATAACATTCCCACAGTGGTCAGCTGGAGTTAATTGAGAAGAATAGGTCCTGATGTCAGGGTTGAGTACTCCTCTGCAATGGTAATACTGCTTCTAGGAAACCTAACTGAAAGACAAACCAGATAACTCCCCCAAAACTCCCACTCTTCTGTTTGAGCAAGAGATTACATTTTAACAAATGCAGAAGCAGATGAAGTTCTACACTAAACACTACAGCAGAGATGCGTGGCACAAACATGCCATACAACTTCTGCACACATCATGCCACACATCAAAAAAGTGAAAGCTTAACCCTAATGGTAAATTTGCAATTGAAGGGCAAATTCTGGACTACTGGACTGCAGACAAGAAGGCTAAAGTTTTCTTCACATTTTGCTACTGGAAACAAGCAGCAGACCAAGAGCATGTAGAGATAACTCCATTAGTTTATCAAAGTTTAATTCATTCTTTATTGGTCAAATTCAGCTTTCAAATAATTACTGTTCCCCATCACGCTAGATATATACGCAAGCACCACAAACCAAGATTGGTGCAGCACCTTCAAGTCTTCCAAAAAGATTCCTGAATCACTGAGCTACTCTCAAAGTGCATCTGCTGTGTTCAACACCACCTGACCTGTTGAAGTCTGCAGAACATGGTGGAAACTGTGCGGCAACTGCAGGGTGAACTGTGGAGGATGGCGGCTTTGTCTGAATAAGCCTTCCGTTGCTTTAGATTGCATCACCTTGGTTTCCCAAAGCTGCAGAAAGATTAAGGTCAACAGATATCAGCTTGAAAAGCAGACCACAACTAAAATGATAATAACATATTCGTAGTTTTTCCAAGAGTAAATTGACTGATTCTATTCAATCAACATGGTAAACGTTCACTACTGAATTTTGACTTCCAGCAGCCCAATAGGTTGTTTGCAGGATATTTGAAACTCTATGTTAGGGCAAAAGTTTGCCTGGTTTGGAGGGCAAAGAAACAGCCAGGTCCCTCATCTCAAAAAAAAAAAAAAAACCCAAAAAAAAACACAAACCAAAAACCCCACAACTTTTATTAACGCAAGGGAATCCAACAAACCTGTTTCAAATCTTTCAGAACCTGTTCCTCTACACCCTCTTCTGCAAAGAGTTCCCGCACACCTTCAATCACATCTTCAATAATGGACTTGTATAGTTTAGGCTATATAAAAAAAACAACCAACCAAACACATGCTAAAATATTTTCAAGTTAAAAGGAACATTAACTCATTTGAAAAGATAGCACAAAGTCTAATCTCACTGCATAAACTACTGTTATGAACCGAACAGCATGAAGAAATTAGTGTACTAAACGGAATACTCTGTCAGGTGCAAAGGTCTGCAAATCCACTCACTAAGTCTGATATCCCTGGCAACAGACATCCCTGGAAAAATACTGGATTTGAGCCTCAAATTACTTTTTTCTCTGGTCTAAAGAAGTGCTTAAGAAAATCCTAGGAATGTTACAAAAACAATTGCTGTGCTGTATTTTCAAACAAGCATGTCTAAAATGTCTGTTTGAAACTGACATCTATTGCTTAGTATCATTCTAGACTCATTGCCCCTAACTTAAAGGCCAAGGAACAATATAAGCTACTAAAAACGAGACGTGCCTATTCTATCAGAAGCATAATGTAAGGAAATTGCAAAAAAGAACTGAGGTGGTTTTTTTCCTCTTTGTGGTAATAGTGTGATGCTGTATAGTAGTCTAGCTAGGAAAATTTTAATACTGTAGCTATCAATACATATAATTCATCTTGCATTACAACAGAACTCCAACACAACATCTTATTCCTTCTTCTGCCTATATCAGTGATTAAATCCTAATCCTCTAGTCAGGCCCAGACACACATAAACTTCAAGATTCATCCATTTAGACGCAAATGCAAGATAATAAGCTTTTAGCAATTTAAAGCTTATTAATCCTGACTATCATTACCACCAGTACAGCCTATACAAGGTGAAAGATGAAGCTGAGATTTTTTTTTAAATCATAGAAATTAATACTCTGGGATATTAACTTACATTTTCCTAACAACATCAAATGAGTATTTTACCACTCTGAAGTTGTTCTAAACTGCAGATGATAAACAAATCTGGGGTTTTTTTAAAGAAAAACAACCTAGGAGTGAGTTATTAAGAAGTAACGAGTTAACCTTTTTGCAAAAAGGCTCTCAGTGCAACATAGCACTGCTCTAAAATAGCAATACTCATGTATGGTTTCGTATGGGAGGTTAGAGATTTTCAAGCATTTCCTCAGCTCATTTCAGGATACTAGAAAGGTTGGGGGAGAGTAGAAGGGTGTGTGCGTGGAATTACACTACAAGATTCTGAGTAGCCCAGACTTCAAATGCTATGTCTTCATTGTTAACCCAGAAGAGAAACTGACTTTAAATTGCTCTCCAGGCCTACTCCTTTCCCCAAGATTGCCAAACTACATTGCATTAAGCAGAGTTTTACAGTACGTACAAATATTTATTACACTATATAAAAACTGTAGGTAGCAACCGTAAAATTCAAGCACTACGTGCTTCCAAATTAGAGAAGAATGATTAGAGTGCAGACATTGCTGTACACCAGTTTTACCCCAAGGCACGTGGCTACTCCTTTGCCAGAACCAGCCCATCCATAAACACCCAGCTGCATGAACAAGGAAAAAAACACCAATTTTCTTCATACACGGTGGGGTGGCGGGGAGGGACTGATCAACACCCCACTCCAGCAAAGCACATCTTAAAAGTGAAGCCTCCAGGGCTGCCCCAGGGTTACTGTCATCTGAAGGACTCTCTGAAGTCCCAGATGAAACCCGGGGTGAACAAAAGCCATCACCTTTCTCCACAGCTCCCCTAAGCTTGCAGCTTGCACAGCATCACTCCCCAGCTTGCAGGCATGAGCTACTGGCTCACACGAAACCCTGACACCATGCTTTTGCACGCAAAACTTTTTTTTTTTTTTTTCCTTCAAACGAACCCTCTCCAAAAGTAATGGCCTTCAAAGCCACCCCTGGCCTTCCCGCGGCAGGGAACGGCCGGCAGGTCCCCCCGGAACCTCCCTGGACCCCAGCGGGCAGCGCCCCCTCACGCAGGGCCCGAGGAGGAGGCGATTTCCCCGGCCCCATCCCCTCCGCCCTGCCCTCCGGCGCTGAGGGGCGGCCAGACCCCGCCGGGCCATTCGCAGCCCCCAAACCCGGCTCCTCGCCGCGGGCCCGGGACCGGCCTCGCCAGCGCCTCACCACAGGGTTAAGGTGATCCATGGCACCGGCTGCCGTGATCCCGCCCTCCCGCCTTAAGGCGCCGTTGCCGGCCCCGCCCGCGCCCTCCTCCGCCTTCCTGCCGCGGGCTCCCCGCTTCCCTCTCCGTCCCTGAAACGCCCCGTGCGGTGCCCACACACCGGGGCGTCACCGAACGCTGGTGACTGAAACCCGGGGTTCTTCTTTCACCTCCCGAGGCCGAAAAGCCGGGCCCTGGCGAGGCGCACGGGCCGCTGCGGGGCCTAGTTTGCAGCTGGGGGCCTGAGCTCTGGCCTGGAACTTCAGGCCTTGTGCGGAGACCAACCCCTTAGTGCAAAAATGTACCTAGGAAAGCTGGCCACAGAAAGCGCGTGGTTTTGCCCTAATAAACTCTGAAGTCATTATTACCTAATAAACAGGGAGACAGCTGAAGCGACCAGTTAAGTAGCAGCAACCTGGTACAACTACTCAAATTACTGCTTGCATGTGCAGCAATCTGTTCGTCTCTTAATACAGAGATTACCAATTTAGCAGTTACTCATCTGGAAAAATGTTCATTAATCTCATATATGCAGGAGAATATATACTTTGGCCTT
>JAOQGL010000145.1:0-14399 GCA_027564165.1 Gallinago nigripennis | reverse complement strand
GTTTTCAATTGCTTTAAGTTCATGGTGACTGTGGAGATCTGGCCAGCGCCACAAGCGACAGTAAATAACATGGGGTAATCCTTTACGGTGAGATACCTGCAGGCGGCCATCGAGAGATCTACACAGGAGAGACGTGGAGAAGTATTTACAGACTGCATACTGCCTCGTCATCACTCAAGCAACAGCGTACACACAGGGGATGGGTAGTTTATTTACTCTCACAATTCAGTGGATGGACACTGTTAGTGACATTTATACTCTTGTTAAAAGGCTTCAAATGTCATTAAAAAAAAAAAAAGAGGGTATCAAGCAGTGTCTTAACTTAGTTTTGAGCGGCTCAAATTATTGCCAGTGAATTTAGAGTTCGTTAAAAGCCACTTTACCTCCAACCAAGTATTTAGCATGATTGCTTCATATACTTTTTTTTCAAATGCAGAAGACAGTTGTTAAAAAAAAACACAAAACAAACCAAAACAAAAAGGAATAAATAAAAATAATCACACTTAATAGTCCCTTCCGCTGCTAAACCTCAAGGCTTTACTGTGGCATGGATGCTTTATGGCTTTAAAGCATAAGAATTCCCACAGGACTGCAAATAAGCCTATAAGCAGTCAGCTGCCCGAGTGATCCACATGGCAGTTTAACAGTAATGCAAAAAAAAAGCATGAATTCACATCTTGTAAGGGCCGTACAGTTTATCTTCCCGCCTTCCTCTGCCCCGCTACCGGCTGAAACCGTTTTGCTAGTTTTAAGACAAGACTGCATATGCTTACACAAATGCAGATGTTTATGATTGTTATGGGATGGGAGACAAACCTCAATACACAAATCAAGTAATGGGACATGAAAAAAAATAGAGAACCTGTTTAGAATTTGCCCACTGTTAACTACTGAAGAATTTACAAACAATTCTTTAGTAGCTCATATCTGAGCCAATTAGCAAGATTTAACGGAAAGCTTGTAGCATACAAAGCAGTTTAAACACTTTGTAAGATTAAGTCTAAAGAATTAACTATCCCAACTTTGTTAATATAAACACCAAATCACATTAGAGCTTGCATTTAACAAGTCTTCCCATTCTTTCAGAGGCACTGGCATGAAAAAAAGGAATATTCCAGAATTAGAGTTTCATTGGTCAAAACATCAGCTGAGAACACTCAGATTTCTACACTGGCAAGCAAATATTTTAAAATGCTGTACCATGAGAGGCCTAGGAAGCATTTTGGTCTATTTTTACAACTAAAGTATCCCATTACAGACCCTCCAAAGCCAATCCCTCCCACAAGACTTCTATGATGCGAGAGAGGGCAGAATATTCACCTGGTTTGTTCAGAGAAGCTGTAAAGGGCTGTTGTATCCCACTGATCTATCGTGTTTGGTGTACTCAGTCCCCAAATTTCAGAGCAAGTGCTGTGCATAAATTGAAAACAAAAACAAAAAATTGATATGAATATGGAACATGGTTATTCAAAACACCATGATGTCAAACATGGAAAAATGTACAAAATACTTCCTTTCACATAGAAGATAGAGCATTGTTAAACTTGCAATTAAATTGACATCTCATGCTATATTTTCTATATGAAGGAGGCTATCAAAATGGAACACGTGATTTAAGGTAAATGATAATGTTTTTAAAAGGTGAACAAATCATCTGGTTTTAACTAGTCAATACAGCTGTAATGTTCCTTAAAACAGGCAAAACTTCCTCAGCCTAGCTCTTAAGAAAATTCAATTTTAAAAAGGTAGTTTCTGGGTTGGGTTTTTTGTTTTTGTTTGTTTTTAACCATAAACTTCCCTAAGACTTCAAACAAAGGCCACGTGTATCTGAAACTCAACATCACAATCTACCTTTCAGGTACCACCGCTTCAGCATTAATCTCATTTTCCATGTACATAATAATTTGCTGCTTTTCCTAAAACAAGTAAAATTCAGACTCCAAAGAAAAGCACATTGCAGCTGATGCTTCTCACTGTTTTCTGTACTCTTGTTAATTAAAAAACTAATTATTCTCTTCCACTGTATACAAACCACAGAATGTTAAACACAGTTTGACAGTACAGTATTTGAAGACTTTGCTATAGAATAACAAAACTTTAATTGCTAAATCAAGCAGAAGGAAAGAAGAGGCAACTAATTCTTTACCAAACTGGGTCTATGACAAGATCACAATATTTCAGAAAAAAAGGAACCTCCAGTGGCAGACACAAACTAAAAGCAGTGGCAGATTTAAGTAAGGCAAGAAAACAGCATGGGCTTGTAACGGTCAGCACAGTTTCAGAAACATAAATCAAGCTCCACCACAGAATTGCCCTGTCACCACCAAAAATGGACAGTGTATTTCACATAAGTAACACACAACTAGACTTTGCACCTCAGAAATGAAGATAATACAGCTGATGAGCAACTTACAGCTCCATTCCCTAATTACAAAGCCCGAGGCTTGGCTGCTCCATTACCTTTAAAGTTAATAGCCTCTGAAAAGTTTCAACAAAAAGAAATCCAAGTTCACCAAACTCCTGGTTTTAAATATAGGCTTTGCTATTTAAATTTAAGCTCCCAAGCTTAGCTGATACACTCACAAGTTTGGATTGAGTGTTCAAGGGAAGGAAAGCAAAGCAGATAAAAGACATTCGTGTTACAAAACAAAGAGCAGACAGTACAGCACTAGATTCAAAATCACTTCCAGGACTGACAACCATCTATATTTCACAGTGATTTTAATAGAATATAAGTGTGGGCTACAGGCAAAGGGATGGCCCCTTCTTGCCTATCCCACACACCCCATTTCTAATGACATCCCAGGGAGGCTGAAACGTCCACGCAACTGAGCCCCAACCCAAATCAATGAATTAGTTATCTGATCGATAGAACAAGTGGCTGAAAATTAATGTTTTGAGAGTTGCTTTTCAGCCAGATCAGTTGTTCGACTCACTGTGGAGCTACCTGAGCACTACAAAGGAGGACTGCGAGTGCACTGCAGCAGCCTACATTTATTGACCATACAAATGTTACATAAAATATGGCCTTTGACAATTTGCTGATTACGGACACAAGTAAGATTTTGTCCTAGATGACTTTTTGTCTAGGAGAGAGCAGCAGCACCTCACGTGAAGGCCCCTTCTCTGACATACCCAGCTCTTTGAAAGAGCCAACTATCCTGAACATCCGTAGAATCACAGAATGGTTCGGGTTGGAAGGGACCTTAAAGATCATCGAGTTCCAACCCCCCTGCCATGGGCAGGGACACCTCCCACCAGACCAGGTTGCTCCAAGCCCCCTCCAGCCTGGCCTTTCCATTCATTCATCCATTTACATCCATCTGGGACACACGCAGCACCACAGCTCTCCAGGAACAGAGTGGGGCAGAGTAGGAATACTGACCATCACTAGAGCCTGCAACCTCTCTTTTTCGTATTCCTGAGATGCCTCCAGGATGGTGGCTTGCCAGAAGCTGTCTAAGGACTAAAATAGTTGCCCTGAAGACACACAAGCAGCCTTGTGGGACACCAGGGAGCTTCCCTATACTGTGTCCTTAAATATACACCACTTCTGCTGTAAGACAGATCATTACGCACATTAAAGGAGAAGAACAATCAGCAGACACAAAGCCTGCTGCATATTAATTGACGGAGTCAGCTCTGACAGCTCAGTACCTTTGAGCAGCAGATCTTTTATACAAAGCAGTGCTCCAAAGCTGATGCTGTCACATGGATTACACGTTCCCAAAATTGTGGGGTGTGCCACTGGTGTAAGCAAGACAGACCACGCGTTCGCTTCACAAGACTTAAGATGACACACGTAAAAATAAAATTTCATAGCCCTTGACAAAGCTCAACGAACAGGAACGGTATTTTATATTGCTAACCGCTTCTTTCCATAAATATTCAAACCAGCAAAGCTAACAGCATGTTCCATAACCTACGGAAGGACAAACAGTATCCTGAAGTGTCTGTATGACCGAACCACAGCTTGCAATGAAACTCAGAACATGATGGAAGAAAGGCAGGGCAGGAGGTACAGAAAAGGCAGGAAAAAACTGCTTCAATATTCAGCAGCTTAATGATACACTGTCTTACAGGACGGATGCCTGCTCAGAGTTAGGATTATTATAATAGTTTTACTGGCTCATCTACATGAGGACTATACTCCCATTCCAATAATCCACCATCAAACACAGGAGAGCCTGCGGGAAATCATCCTGTACGATCAATAAAGTCAGCCCAACACAGCTTTTACTGTTCACTAGAAGAACCATCTAAGGAAATAAAGTGGTCTCCTTGCTCTCCTGGTCATAAAGAAGACCCACTGCCTAAAAGATGTAAGGCCAGTTCCCCGCCGCCCACTTCACCCAGACAGCAAACTGGGGCTCTTAATATTCACACAGACGCACACCACGTCAGAATGAAATTCCTCACAACCATAAAAAGCATAATTCATACACAGCACTTCCCTGAAAGGCCACAGTATGTTCATTCATACGCAAGGAATAGCCTGACAGAGGGCAGACACGTCTGCTCCACCAGTGGTAGTGGCTGGAAAGAAGGTGACTGCGTTTTGGAAGGTACTAAAACCATCTAGAAGGGAGACAGGAGGCACAGACTTCTTAGTAGTGCAGGATTACTGCCCCAAAATAAATAGGATTCTCTCCTAAACCTACCTTTCTAAAGCATCCTAAACCCCTTGACGTCTAAAGAGTCCTTCTATGCCTTAGTCCATGAAGAATTTGGAAGAATCAAGGACTAACATCTGTACTCGTAAGTCCTGCCTGGAAACATTCCCAGGCCCTGGAACACGACCATGTATGCTAGAAAGCAGCTAGGACATTCCCCAGCACTGGGCCGTGCCAATTAGCATTCTCCCACACAATTCCCAGGTTCGGGAATCAGCAAACCACTGGGGACCACTCATGCTGGGCAGTTCGGATGCAGCCACCCTGCCCTGGTAACTAAGAGCATAGACAAGGCAGTCCCGAGCCAGTTGGCCACAGTGCCTGGGAACATTCCCAGGCACGTTTAATTTATTAGGAGGGAAATAGCCAAGACATATCAGTATTTCACCTTTAGAAAGCAGACTGCCCTCAAATCGAAGCCTAGAAGCACAATTTAGGCTTCATGTTTTACCAAACTGGGGTTTTTTGGTGTTGTACTCGATGCACACCGCAGCCCTGGTAAACCATCATTGTTTCCAAAATACAATTTGGCTCCTCCATCCAAGCTGTACTTAAATCTTTCCTGTGTAGACAGCACTTAAATATACTCCAAAATACAAGCTTAAAGCTAATACACTTCCTCCCACCAGCGCAGACACTTTCATTCCAAGGATCATTTTCATTGCTTTTCTCAAAACAATTTGTAACTTGACAGAAACGAGGTCAACTACACAAAAGCTAATATTTTTATCTTTTGAATGCTAGTTAATGTTAGCAAATCTCTGTTCTCTGGCCTCTAGCACTTCCAGAGCAAGCTCGCTCACGTATCAGGATCGCTGCTTTAGCAGATTCCACAAAATAAGAGAATTTATTCTAAGGGACTTCAGGGATATAAAGCAACACATGGGCTCAGCTTCCCAGGTGTTTTGAAGTTCTAATAAAGGGAATTTTATATTTTCAAGGAATAACAACTAGTCTTTTTTTTTTTCAGGGATTTTTCAGGGAAAAGTCAAAGTCTTGCAGACATCTGGTTAAGCTGCTACACGCTAAGCCTGGGACAACTCAGTCTTGCAACTCCTATCTCAGGACCAACCAGAGCAGTGATGTGGTGAAGAAAGGGTGAGACAAGATATTACTGGGTGGAATTCAAGCTACCTCCATCGATGCCAAGGGTTGCAAGAGTTGGCGTTTCAACTTGTCTTTTCATGTGCTTATAAGGAGCAGCAATCTCAGATGACATTGTACAATTCTGGCAAGCAGAATCTTTAATGTGGCTATCAGCATGCAACAGCACACAGTATGCCTTTAATTCTTCCATTTCATCATTTCCTTTAACAGGAAAATCTGAGTTCCAAAAAAACCCTACTCTGGGCAAGAAATTACCTAAACTGCAAAGAGCTGTAGCAATGCTTCACAGTTTTGAGACAAAGTGCCAAAACTGCCTTTCTTTAGTAAGACAGAAAATACTGACACACACAAGAAAAATGTGGATGCAGGAAAAACCAAAGTATCAAAAATAATCAAAAAGTATCTGTATTGCCTAGTCTGTATATCACTGACGATGTTCCCAGTCAACATCAACAGTGCAAACTATTTAAATGGAATAACTGTATCTGTGAGTTTACTACAGAAGTGGACTATCAAGTCCCAGTTCAAATACAGGTAAATTATTGATCTACCATGAAGACTGAACATGGATAAACGTGGGTTGTGCCACACAAAAGTGAGCAATATATTGCTCACTTTTGCTTTAATATATTATATCCTTACTGGAGTATTAAAAGCCCTTACTAAAATCCGTAACAACCAGATATAAACTACCTGGGATGAAGCAGTCAGAATGTGACTAGAGTCACATTCAAGAGTCCAAAAATACAGATGGACATAATATCAACTGGAACACACTGCCTGAAAATAGATTCTTGTGTTTGCAGTATGATTAGGTGGCAAAGGATGCTGACGCATCTAGGTGAAAAAAGGAACAGGACAAGCTGGAACAGGGTAAGGTGACCATTGACAACCAGCATATTAATGTTAGTCTGTGGCAGTAGGACCTCGTCTTAGTGAATATAGAAAGCTGTTTGCATCATGGCTTACAGTTGCAGTAATTCACAGAATCACAGAATATTCATGGTTGGAAGGGGTCTTTTAAATCGTGGAGTCCAACCAAACAAAAAAAAAACCAACCCCAACAAAAAAACCCAACCAACTAAACACCACACAATAGTTGGAGATGCAACACTGCAAAACAACCCCAGAGTCTCCTCACCTATGTCCAAATGCCAACTAATCAAGCCTCATCAGGTTGGTACTTAATCTAGGCTGCTTAATTAGGTTCAGTTTCTCAGCCCAGCTATAAGCCAGATGTACTGATCTACAGATCCAAGCAAGTGTCCACAAGAACTGCCCAAATATTCATGACCAAGAAAGACACTGAGGTGCTGGAGTGTATCCAGGGAAGGGCAAGGGAGCTGGTGAGGGGTCTGTAGCACAAGTCTGGTAAGCAGCAGCTGAGGGAGCTGGCCTTGTTCAGCTCTGAGGCCAACTTATAAAGTGTTCACATTCAGTGTTCGGCCTGGTAGCTGAAGCAACTGAACAAGAACCTGAAGAAATGGAGGCCGAGGGGAGATCTCACTCTCTGCAACTCCCTGAAAGGAGGGTATAGAGGTGGTGGTGACTGGTGGGGGGGGAGAGAGGATTGGTCTCTTCTAAGTAACAAGCAATAGGACAAGAGAAATGGCCTGATGTTGTGTCATGGGACATTTAGGGTGGATATTAGGAAAAACTTTTACACTAATATTAAGACCAGGCTGCCCAGGGAAGTGATGGAGTCACCATCCCTGGAGGTATTTAAAAGAGTTAGATGTAGTAATTAGTGATACGATTTAGTGCTGGTTTTTGTCGGTGTTGGACTCTAATCTGGAAGTTCCATTCCAGCTCAGGCAATTCTATGACTCTACAAAAGTGGTAAGTCTTGTCAATAATACTCCATTTTATAGAGAAGCTGTTTTATTTGAGGCTATAGCTGAAAGAACCTGAAGTGAGCAGAGTTTTAAAAAGTACTCTGTGTGCACCAGAACTATTACACACATGCTTAGGCTGGTGTCTTGTGCATTACAGGCTGTTCCTACTCAATTTATTACCAGTTTTTAGAGAGAAAGAAAGAGCAAAGCAGCTATCTTACTCACTAAAACTATTTACAATATTGGCAATCCTGCATACTCCAGGTACTTTTTATACTAAGTTAAATGCTTGCAACAAGTACAACGTCAGATGAAAGTAGGCAGAACCACTTCAAAGATATTTACATACAAAATATCAGAAACTAAGGAGAAGTTTTTAAATACTGTCATAATTAATACATAACTACAATTCCACTTTCTTCTTCAAAGTCTCGCAAAGAAGGGGAACAGCTCTGAAGGATCTAAAAGGCACAGAGTTCAGCTGACAGCCTCCTCTTTACCTGAAGTGGTAGCACTAGAAAGACAACAAATAAAACCTGAAATGCAAATCCTGTCACACTAGTCAAAGCCCACATTATACAGGAATCATTACACAATTGTCTTGGACACTGAACTTGCTTATTTGTGAAGTGTTACACTGAACCCTTAACATTTCTCCTGAATCTTCTGTATCTTTCAGAATCCACAGCCACTAACAAGTTTGGTCAAAGCAGTCTTCTCTATTTGTCTTTCTCCTGCATCTTATCACAAGCTTTGCGTTCAAGCACGTTTCCACTCAAAACCTAAACAAGAAAAACGCAACAACAGAAAAGATCAGACTTTCACTTGAAACAGAGAAGTTACTTAGCACAGGCAGACAAACACTTCTGGACCAAACTAAAGCTTCCACGACTTACTACTTTGATAGTGTAAAATGTAGTTTCACCAGCCTAAGAGTCTCAACTACTGAAATGGATGTTGCTCATGGTTTCCTTTTCCCATGCTGGGGGTGGCAGGGAAAAGATTATTTGTCCTCTGCTTACCTAGACATTAAAGAAATCTAAAATAACAACGCAAATGTTAAGTTACTTCCATGAGATGGCTTCCCATATTCCTCTCTGAATTTTACATCATTTTGCATCCCTGCAGAACTGACCAATCTTTGTACTTGTATCTCCATCATCCTGTATTATAGCAACAAAATGTCATCAACTCACTTAAATGTACGTAATTGGCAGGATTCAAAGCTGCAGGCATTCATTCCTGTTTGTGAGTGAAGTAACACAGAGATCCTGATCTCATTTTCTTGCAACAAAAAACCTAAAGATTCAGTAATTCAGTTTGAAATACTGATTTATTTATTTTTTCTTCTAGTCACCTGGCTAGAGGAATGAGCTGATATCTTGACCAGTGCCAAATGCACAAGCACGAATTCTTAAATAATGATTTATACAGATCAGAGTGGTACTAATCCCTCAGAGGAGCTGGATGAGACTCTTCCATGGAGACCATTCTGTGATAGGCACTGGGGTAGAAAAGCAGAGCCCTGGGAAAGTTCTGTTAAAGGGCAGTATTAGCAACCAGAGTAAATGGATATTTACACAATAGTAAGTACAGACGGGCAGTAAGGTTTGCTAACAGATTCTCCCATTCTTCAAAGGAGAAAGAGAACAGTCTAGGAAAAGGTTTGTCTAAGTCATGTCTAAGAGAGCCCTGGACTCCAGAAAAGAAAGCTCTTAGAGAACTGAAAGCACAGGCTTCTCTTTTGGTACAGACTCAACAAAAAACAGTAAAAGTGGCAACTGGGACATTAAGCTCCCACAATTACGAGTGCTTCCCCAAGTGTCACCAACCACTTATATTAACTTTTAAGCAATTGGTCTGTGTCTACATTAAAAAAGCTTGGTTTTCTACCACCCCCATAATCCAAAAGCAGACCTTTACTTTTCTTCTTCAAGCATATGTAACACAGTAAAAATTACTTGCTCAAAACAGTAACCATACTTTCTCTCCCTGCCTCCCTTATCCCCACACACACATTCAGGCCACACTACCTCCAAGAAAGAAATGTTTATGTATACACATATTTCATACAGGAACCATTACACAACTTCTCATGATCAGAACCCTTTTACGAATAAAGTTTACATAGAATTTTATACAGTACATTCAGAATCATTACATCAACTATTAAATGCAGGATCTGTGCTGAAGAAAATTACTTAAGTAACCTTCCTTATAAATGGATGTATGCTAAAGATTTACACATCAAAATAGCCAGAAAAGCAGGAGGCACAGGATAATATTAGCCTCTCTAACACTGTGGGAAAAGAAAAAAAAAAAGTCATTGAACAACTCCCATCGACTTCAGCTTATACTTTAAGGATGTCCACAGGGGACGCAAAAGTAGAATGTGAGGTACAAAAGATACTGTTATAGCCTAACATCTGAGCTGCCCATTGCTCATTTCAGGGCTGGTATCTGGTTTCTTCCAGTTTTGCAGCGTGCCAGGCCAACAAGTCATCCTGATGAACAGAATATGCTTCTGTTGCCTTTTCTAAAGGCACACTTCTTCCTGGTCACGCGTGCAAGATGTCTACAAAGGCAAAAACACAGATATAAGGCAGGTCTCTTTAAAGCACTTCATCCTCCTTCCCTTCTCCCAAACCCTGACGTGCCAGCCCAGCTCTGTCAGACAATATCAAGCAGCCAACAACCAATCAGTGTTACCTTTATTTTTCTCTTGATGCAAGGAGATGCCAGAAGGATAGCACCTCAAAGTTCAAGAGCAATTTTTCCAGGATGCCATGGAAACCAAGTAGAAGTAAAATATTTATTTCTTTTCCAGTTGTCCATATGGTCTGTTCAGCTGCAGATCCTATCAAGGAGCTTTACTCTCTGTTTAAAGTCAGGTGGAGAGCAGCCTGCAAACTTGTAAGCTTCTAAATGGCAAGGTGAAACAGTGCAGAGATGGCGTTCATAACTGAGAAATAAAAGGCATGAAATACAGCTTGGCCTCACTTAAGAATCACAGGGGTTGGAAGGGACCTCTGGAGATCATCTAGTCCAAGCCCCTACCAGAGCAGGGTCATCCAGAGCAGCTTGGACAGGAACACATCCAGACAGGTTTCCAATATCTCCAGAGGAGACTCCACACCCTCTCTGGGCCGCCTCTTCCAGGGCTCTGACACCCTCAAAGGACTGTTTCTCCTCATGTTGAGGTGGAATTTCCCGTGTTCCAGTTTGTGCCTGTTGCCCTGTCACTGGGCACCTCTGAGAAGAGTCTGGCCCCATCCTCTTGCCATCCACCCTTTAGATATTGCTCAGCGTTGATGAGGTCCCCTCTCAGTCTTCTCTTCTCCAGCCCCTTGAGCTGCTCGAGCACCTCTCTGCTGAGGAAAGGCTAAGCCCCTTCATCATCTTGGTAGCCTCTGCTGGACTCTCTCCGGTAGTTCCCTGTCCTTCTTGATCTGGGGGGCCCAGAACTGGGCACAGTGCTCCAGATGGGGCTTCACCAGGTCCAAGTAGAGGGAGAGGATGACCTCCCTCGACCTGCTGGCCATGCTCTTTTAATGCACCCCAGAGTCAGCAGGGTCCAGGCCACTTGTCTTATGCTAAACGGACTGAAGACAAGGAGCACGCAAAAGTAGCTTGGAAACCACAAGCTTTTGCTGAGAAACTTGCCCTAGAGTTTCTCACTCTCAACATAACACCACAGCTTTGAGAAGCTGTAGTTTTTATCTCACAAACTCTGAAGCAATTTTAATGGAGGTAAGATGAACCACGACATGGATTTACTCCCCTCAATCACATGTTCAGAAAAAAGCCATCAAACTGAGTGACTTCTAGACGCTTTGCATCTAGTGGGGGTGACAAGTGTTCAACAGCATTGAGAATGGCAGTTTCTCAGAGACTAACCAGGCAAAGGGAAAACCACAAAAAAAACCCCCAACAAATGGAAAAAAAAAAAAAAAGGAAGAGTACTGAGGACCCACAAGCTCAGAGGATGTGGGTGTTCGTACTTTAACGTGGCTTGAAATGATAACTGGAATTCCTACACTGCTTTCACTTGTTACACTATCCAATAAAGGTTTTCTGATCACTGTATTATCTTGCAGTATCTCACAGAACCTTCAGAAATATAAATACAGTGCTTCAATGGGGATAGAAATCTGCAAATTTGAAATTCCCATAGCTGAAAGTACCTATTCATTACATGTCTAAGTGATGTTAAAGATAAGTTATCTGTATTTCATCTAGGAGCATCACACATGAAAATGTCTTTGGACTTTTTGACAAAAGCTTTCCAGAAAACACAAGAACACCACCTCCTGAATTAAATAAAGAATCAAAGCTCTATTATTGGCGTAAAGGAAGCATAACCAGGAACGCACACTCCAAAACCCATCAATTTAGGGAAAGAATCAGAGCTCTGGGCTGTTAAGGAGACTTTGTACCACATCATCTAGCAGGCAGTATGTTCAGCAACTCAATCTAGCTGAGAAATCACCCTCTGTCCTCCACTCTCATTACACCATGCCTATCAAAGAGTTGATCAAGCAATTCCTTTCTAATATTTAAATTACCACTTAAGTGCTCCAACTAAAAACATGACTAGCATGGTCTTCCAGATCAGGACCAACGTCAGGATGTTAAAATACCTTACTTACAAGTTACGTAAGGAATGAACAAACTAATAGATTCATCTCTATTTCACTTCACACCGCATGTGGTTACTTTTTCTTTTTCCTGGTTTGTATTAGTAAGCAATATCATGCCGTGGGTTAAGATGACACCCGATGCAGTTTCACAGATACACATTCTGTATCATCCTTAAAAGACCTGAACAGAATCAGAAATATCAAAGGATAAACTATCTTTATAGGAAGGCATACCCATCACAACACGGGCTGACCTATCCACAACAAATTGCTATCTTCTGTTAACAAACCAATCTCATAGAAGATCATGGTTTCAAAAAAGACATCAACACTTCAGGCCTAGCACCAGACAGACATTTAAAAAAACCCGACCTTTATCTCAAGTTCTGTAACCACTGTTAGTCACAGTAGATGCGGTGAAAGCTCTTCCCCATAATCTAACAGGTACAGCTACCAAGGGCTAAGTCAAATTATTTTTCTCAAGTAGTCTGTCATCCTCCAAGTGGGTGAGCAGCTGATGCTACCACGAGTGGGCCGGTTTGCAGCTGATGGACAGCTGAAAAAAAGATGTGACATTTTGATTAACCTTCTCAAACTAGTGGGTATTTGGGGTAGTGAGGGGGAGGGATTCGCTCTGCAAGACATTCATCTCGTCCACGTTCCCTGAAAAATATCTTCGCAAAAAGATTACTCTTAGAACAACAGTTACTGGATCTTTTAATACCTCATTTCAAACTCAAGCTGCCTCTGGGCAGCTTCCCCTATGAACCACGTACTTATCTCAAGAAACCCAGGAAGACAAAAGAAATCAGAATATATAATGTGAAGAGCTCACTGAAGGGAAGCCACTACACCCAGAATGATCCCTGTTGCAGCCCAAGCCATGTATACCTAGCAGAAAACTGGTGAAATGGAGAATACAATTAATCTATGTGCAAACAAGAGACTACCTATAAAAATGAGGGATATGAAAATTCAAAGAACTATCAAGTACTTGATAGACAAGGCATACAGTGTTTCCTGTAAGGTATTTCAAATGAAGTTAAGGTTTGAGCCACAGAGGAGGTCTCCCCAAGGAAGAGAGCTGAATGGTACTTGTGCTGTGACTGTGACATCATTTTGATAAATATCCAAATATAAAAATTAAGTCAGGAAATGACATTGCCATCACAGCAATGCCCAAATTTTATGAGAAACACTAAAGAAAATTCACAGCTAGCAAGGAAACTGTAAGAAAGCTTAAAGAATTTCAGTATTCAGATAGAAAAAATTAAAAAAAAAAGTTTTATTTTTAAAATGAACTTAGCAGGTGTCCTGAGATATTGTATTGCCCTATGTCCTTAGAGGCAAAATCAAGAAAGCAATTTAATAGCTGAGGTGCTTTACTACAGCCCTGTGCTCTTCTCAGGCCCAGAGCTGGATACAGGACCCCATTTACATACCACTGACAGAAAAGTCTGAGTATGCAGAGTACACCCTTAGGAGAAGAATCACAATCTATTTCCCAAGCTTTGCTGCCCAGACCTAGACAGAAAGTAAGTGTTAAGATCACAGACAAGTCCTGCAGTCTTCAGGATCTTGCTCATGACCCACACCCAGAACACACATCTGGAAATGATGCCCACAAGTGCTCTTGCCTCACATGCAATTGCTTAATAATTAAAGCACTTTCCCAGGACACCCAACAGTTCCTTTTCCTCACTCCACCTAACACCACCAATCCACCCCCATATGCCCTCTGCTGAAGAGGCAGTTGCCCTCCTCTCTCTCCATCCAATTGCAGCCTAAAAGATGAGTTTCAGAGGCTTGAGGAACTCCTCTCCTCTCCCTTCCAGTGTCCCTGGTTGGCCTCTTCTCCCGAGTGAATGACAGGACCAGAGGAAATGGTCTGAAGTTGCAGCAGAGGAGCTTTATATTAGATATTAGGAAGAATTATTTTACTGAGAGAGTGGTCAGGCACTGGAACAGCCTGCCCAGGGAGGTGGTGGAATCACCATCCCTGGAGGTACTTAAGAAACATGTAGATATGGCTCTTCAGGGCATGCTCTAGTGCCCAAGATGATCGGTTTGTGGGTATGATGTGGTGGAGTTTTTTTTTTTTTTTTTGGTTTGGTTTTTTTTTTTTTTTTTTGTTGTTGGTCTAT
>JAOQGL010000144.1:0-11911 GCA_027564165.1 Gallinago nigripennis | reverse complement strand
ATAAAATGGTCTGTAAGGAAGAGTGATTCCCAAGGCAGTAGAGGTGAGATTGCAGAAAAGAGCACCAAGCTGACATCTAGCCCCAGAATGGTACACCTCACGCTGTGATTGCTGCATTGGCTCATTCAACCTTTCTTCTGGACAGCACAGTCTTATGCATATGTGATATCCTGTATATCCGTGATTAAAGTGTTTTGGTATATAAGTCCATTTATTCTCTGCACTGTCATTTTGGTTTTAAACTGATGCATAGTTTCTTACAATAAAGACACTGTATGAATATCTGAGAAACAGTTCTGTTTTCCAGCACTGTACAACTATTTTCTTCCAGTTCGTTCATAATTTCTGTGGTTGTAGACAGCAGCTTAAAGACTTTGGCCTTAGAATGCCAAAACACAGTAAATGTGCACTTTTTGGTTGTTTTAACTTGTATCTTTCATTTTGTCTCATAACACACTCCTATACTATTATACTTCATTTTATTCCTCCTAATTAATATTACACTGTAGGAAGTTTCAGGCAAACAACTGGTCTTCTAGTTTGCTAGATGTTCCCATGGTATTCTTTAGTATTGCAAAATATATCTGTAAGTTGGTTTGTCTTATTTCTTGTTTAAAACATGATTTTGAAAGTGCTAGAGCAAGCAAAAAGTTTTATATATCTACAAAACAGTTTATAGTACTATAATGTGTTTATGTTCATATCGAGTCTTGACTTGCTTGCCGTTCTTGGATCCTATCCAAATTCTTTATGTGGATCTTTTAATATGCATCCATCATCCACAGAGGGACAGTGACAAGAAAGAGAAGACATCCGTGTTTAAGAATGCCAGTTTCCTAGACTCTTTTGAGACTGCTTATAACAGCGCAATTTCAAACTGCTGGTATGCAAGAATATAGTAGTGAGAATTGAAATTTCCCAAATCTGTATTAACAGTTCACAGGAGATGACATGAGATGGAATACAGAATTGAAAAATAGCAACCAAAGCAGGACAAGCATTCTGTTATTACGCACTCAAACAAATTAGAGGTTTTATCATTTGGGAAGAGGTAAGGCACTGTTTCAATACACATACTGTTAATATGACAACCTTGAACAAGTGCTGTATGTATTTGAATTTTAATCTGATCATAATATTATTAGAAAGTCTTCTTTTTCTTTTTTTTTTTTTTTTATCTTGATTCTGAGCTGAGAAGGAAAAAATACCTACAAAAATTACAAGATCATATTTTAAAGGTCGTTGAAGGAAGATGTGGAGCATGCTGTTGATTAGCTGAATGGAAAATAGGGTCTGGTCAAAGAGAAAATCCCTCTGGGACAGAAGGACTAAATGGGTGGACTGATTGTTGACAACAGAAAGTGGAGAGCTTAGAAGGATGACAAATAGGTATATTTAATCTGGGAAGGAAAGAGCAGAGAAAAAGGGGAATTTCATTTTGGAGGCTTTTAAGTGCGCAAAGAATGAGTGAAATACAGGACAAATGATTATTGGGTTTGGAGTAGCAATATGAAAAATGACATGAAAAATGAAGGCTAGGCATTAAAAAAGTATAAATAAAATAAACACACAGAAAAATCCCATCTCAAGTATAGTAGATGAGATTTGACTTTATTGGGTTCCAGTGCAAGAAGGGAGAATAGTGTTTTACACATTACTTCCCCAAGGCCTCACTCTCAGACAATGCAAAACCTTAACTTGTGTTTTAAGCATGCAATTTATGGGTACAAGGTCTTTTTCTGCAGGCAAGGATAATTGTACTACAACTGGCTCCCTGATTTGTCTATGTTTATAGAGCATAAGAGGTTCTTATTATAAGTGGGATTAAATATAACTGTATTCCATCTTTTCTATCAGAAATAAAGGTACCTGGACCAGAATATTTTTAATAGACTTAGCAGAAATTGAATGTGTATTTGGAAGAGTAAATACTTGGTCCAAATTATTTTTCTTAAAAAAATACTGCTAAGGTTCTGGAGACTGTGTATATGGAGTGTGGGCATGGGTGTTTGTCTACTTCAGAGGACCACATAGTTTCACATTCTAATAATCAGCCATTTGCTCCTCATACAGAACAGATCAAGCAGAGCAGAGGATTTAGTTTAAAGTTTCAGACAACGAGAGCTAGCAGTCTCATTTTATTTTATATTTTGTTAAAGCTTATCAAGATAAAGGTTACTGTTCACATTGTTTGAACCCATGGGTACACCTCAGATACCTGAGAGTTTACACTCTGGCTGATCATTAAATTCACACTGTCTAGGTCCTTGTATAGAAAGGAGTTTGTACAGGGACTGCTAAGTTTAAAACTAGCATAGACAAATGAAAAAGAAAATACAGGGCAAACAAGCAAGTAAACATCATTAATCTTTAACTAATATTTCTCGTGAACCAGGGATTAAAACGAATGATAAGTGTAAGAAGTATTATTTCCAGAAGATGGCACTCTTATACTGTATATTTTTGGGCATAAGTCTAGTCACTATTCATGACTCTATATGCACTTCCTTATTTGTTTAAACTATTTAATTATTTATCTGTACAGAAAAGATAGGGGAAAATGTACAATATAGTGTTTTTTCATGCAGTCTCTACTCCAAGAAACATTATTTATTTTGCCAGCAAGTAGCATCACTAATTGAAATGAATCATTGTCTTTAACTAAAAATTCTACCCGGACCTAGATATGTTGTGTTTTAAAAAATGGAAAAACCCACAATAACAACCATGAACCCCTTACTCCCACTTAAAAAAAAGAAAAAAAAAAAGAAAAAAAAAAAGAAAAAAAAGAGAGAGAAGGAAAATAAAAAGGAGCTCTCATTCCCGCTCTTAAACTGATAAGTATATTATTTCTCACTTGGAAGCAACACATAAAAGTAGAGAAAAACATTGATTATTGGAATGATACAGCAGCAGTTGCACTCTTTGAGCAGTTGAAAATGAAGTAACATTAAAGCAAGATAGTTCTAACTATGTAATAAATGTCAGTCTGAGTGTGATAAACCGTGAAGTTTCATTCCCTCTTCATTAATGTGAATTTGATCTCCCAGTTCAGACCCACATCGTTCAACAGCTATATTTATTTTCAGTTATGATAAATTTTCTATTGTATTTTCCAAATGTTATGTATTTTAGAATTAAAAGAACTGGGAAACTCCATTCTTTTACCTTTACCTGGAGGATCTACAGCCATTTTTCCAAAATCTATGTCAGGCACACTTATGTTGTTTAGTGCAAAGCTGATTTTTTTCTATATGCATCAGATTCAGTGATCTTATAATGAAGGAGCTTAAAAGAACATAAAATAAAGATCTTAATGCTATGCATAAAGAATCACACTAAGCATAACAAGTAGTATAAAGCCAGCAAAAAAGCCACACAATTTCCAGCTATGTATTATTTAAGCAGCATAGGCAATACGTTTAAACACACATGTTTGTCTAGATAATTAATGTATTCCCATGTAAATTGGGAATAGTTTTGGAAAAAAAGCAGACTGGTATGAACTATAGGGGAAGTGATCTAGCCGAATAATATCTATCCCTGCAGTATACTTTAGATCTTTAGACTCTTTTTTTGTGATGTAATATTGCAAAACAAGAAAATTAATGCCACGTGAATGTAGCTAATTGATAGTTTGTCCAGTTTTGGACATTACAAGCTTTTCAGCTAAATAAATGCCCTTTGAGGTGTTTGCATAGTAATTACTTGTGCAGAATCCCTGCTGCTTTTCTTTTGTCATTGTTCAGTTAAAACTTTCTGATCTGGAACTACAGCTGTGGAACATGGACCTCATCAGTATTTCTAAGACCACCTGATTTTCAAAGGTAGAATTATAATAGATCAGGCTCATATAGTGCTTCACTATTTTAATTCCAAAAGAAACTAGGAGACCAAACCTTAAAAAAAATAAGCAAAGATGTAAGCATAACATTCTATAAATTGTACTATTGTTGGAATTAATGCTATCCGGTGAAGAGTGCAGTACTTTGAGACCTGGGAAACCCTTGGAGTTTTGTTCACTGGGATACAGAGTACATCTTCCCATGTTCTGCATGGCAACAAACAATGAAAACATATTGCAGACCCCGCCCCAAGAAGTGGATGTGAGCCACTGTGTAGCCATGTCATTTTTGCTGTGTGGGTACAAATGTAATTATAAATGCTGTTGGAACCACATAGATAATTGCGCAGGAGACTGTACTATTTTACATGACTCACTGGTTAGACAGCTCTTGTTCTGGGATGTGTGCATATTTCTGCTTGTTCAGTAAAAACAGTTTTATGAGGCTGCACAATTCATGTCACTCTTCTGAATCTCTTTTATATCTTCCTATACAAAGATCATAAATGCAATAAGATCAAGGTTAACAACATCACAGAGCTTTTTAAGGCCCACAGGGAAAAGAAAGAAAGATCCAGTATCTTCTGTCTCAAGTAAGAAGAGTAATCTTAACTTCCCTTTTGTTGGTTTAGATCTAATTTAAGTTTATTGATATAACTTTAATATCATACTTTTTATTATGTTTTATGATGATTTAAGCTCTGAAATATGACAAATATTTCTAAATTTCTATTGTAACAACAGTTTTTAAGAAAATACAGTTTTCTTGACCCATGTTTTTTTTCCTTTGACAAATTCTCTTCCCAGTGAATTCTACACTGAAAAATCTACACTTCATTTTTAAAATTACCACGAATGAACTTCATTTTACAAGTACATCTGAAGTCTTTATTCCTGGATAACCTGTGCAGTGGATTTTTAATGTGCTTTCTGTATTTCACAGAGTGAATAAAACTTTTTATACAATTCAAAATGCAAACTTAAGACATTTTTTATGTACAAAACCCCTTAAATTTTTATCAGTATTGTACATAAATATTACAAATATGCATCTCTACATAGAGTGTGTATATATAAACTTAAAGTATCATAGATTAATAAAATTCAGTAGGTTTATATTTAAACATACAACATATTTTTTTATAAAACACAGACTTCTATGTATATAATGTGCACATTTCCATATATACCACTGTCCTGATTTCCTCTGGGAAAGAGTTAATTTTCTTTCTACTGATTTCTGTGAAAGGAATGTCAATAATGCCTATTGTTTTGGTTATTGTTAGGTGGTGTTTATACTTTTCAAGGACTATTTTCATCTTCCCATAGAAGCTGAGAAAGAGCATAGACAGCAAATGGAAGGGCCAATGGAATATTTCGTACTATAGATGTCATGCCCAGTATATAAATGGGGGCTGGCTGGCAGTGGAGGGAATCTGTCATCACTGGTCAGGAAGATACCAACTCATCGGGTGGTGAGAGTGACTTCTGTCATTGTTGTTATTGCTATTTTTATTGTTGTTATTTGCTTTTTCTGTTCTTCTTCTATTAAACTGTCTTGATCTCAACCTATTAGCTGGTTTTTTTTCTCTTTCCCTGTTCCCTCCTTTTCTCCCTCTTCTCCATACCATTTTGGGTAAAGGGGGAGATGACACGCGTGGTCATTCAGAATAAAATGGATTTGTTTTTTTCACTTTAAGTACCCCTAGGACTCAAGGACTTTTCTTTTCTGAAGGACTACTGCAAGCAGTCGGGTCTTCCCAGTTAGTTTAAAGATCTTGTTATTTTATGCAGGGTAGAGAAACTCCAGAAAAAAAAAAAAACAAAACAAAACAAGAAAGGAGTGGTCATGCTCCTCCTTTTGTAGCAGTTGATTTAGTTCCTGTCTTCATGAAAGGCATGCCTACATGGGTCACAGTTACCTAAGTAACACAGGTGATAAAGAAGCAGAGGGAAAAAGAATATAACCCTTACTTGTATCTGTGTTGTTTAATGTTAACCGGCTCATACAGGCTCTTGTAAATCATAATATAACTAACTTTCTTTTTGCTTTTTAAGTCAGGCAATGCAGCAAAAACCATCCTGAAATCTAATGCTTCTGTGATTATTTATTTCACTTTTAATTAAAAACAAACCAAAATCCAACACTTGCTCTTTGCATATTGTTCATTTTTCCTCTATGACTTAATGCCAGCTTTAGTTTTGTCTTGCTGTTGCTGCTAGTCAGTTACTAAATCCACATTCTAAAGAGCGTTATTTATTTTTTCTTACAATCTTTCTTTTACAAACCGATGTTGTATGTCACATCTTGTGATTCAAATATCCTTCTATTGTTCAGTTACTTAGTGGAATGTTTGGGGTAATTCCAGAAGAAGTTTGCTTGGTGTAGTACTTAATTCTTCATATTCAGAAGCATCAAGCCTTTAAAATAAATCAGATATCAGATGATAACAGTTCTACTGGCAGTGTAGGGTAATAATTTCTAAAGTATCTAAATGACTTCAAAATGGAAGTTGCAATAATTTTGGAGTACCTCAAGGCTAAGAAATAAAAAGAATCATCTCTTAAAATTCATTTTAGGTTCCCATTGTTATTTATAAAATATATATATATATATATGTGTCCAGAGTCAAAATATTAAGAATCCACGTCTAATTTTTATACATTTGGCAGTGAAAGGAAGGAGCCTAAATTAAATATCTATGATCCACATACATTTCATGCAGGTGAATATCTTACATATGGCAAAAGACCCCAAGATAAGAAGAAGGCTCTCGCTAGAATGTTATACTTTGAAAGGCTAAGTTTATATTTGGCCCCAAATTCTTATTTTGTGGTTACAGAAAGGTACCTTTGGAAATGTTAGTTCCCAGACCTTGAATACTCTCCTAAAATGTGCTCACTAGGTGCCTTTTTTATTATTTTTTTTAAATATTATCTTCTTTAAAAAAGGAGGGAAAAAAGAAAAAAGAGGAAGAATCAATAAACTAAATAATGTTAGCAGAGTGGGATAAAGAAAAATCATGTCATAAAATTCTACTGATGAGACAGCTCATCAGTGAAAGGAGGGAAACCATATGTTATTTCTTTCTCTATCACTGTTCATATCTGGATTCCTCAACAGCTCCCAGGGGAACATCCTAAATACCATTGTGCAAGATACTCCAGGTGAAAATGTCTGACACCCTTCTTGGTGGTGTGTGACTGTGCAGAAACCAATTCAGGAAACTGCGAGCTGAGATGTCTGTTCATTATTACCCTACTCTCTTTAGTCCATTTGCTGCTTCATCTCCCTTATGCATTTTTACTGGTATCTAGACTGGGAACTATTTAGAGCAGAAGCTTGCTTTTTGATTACTTGTCTTTACCGTGCCCAGCACAATAGAGCTCTGATCTTTGATTGAGGTACACATGAAAGAAAAATCAGAACTAGATAATGGTCCTGTAAAATAAGCTTCCTGGACTGGCATTCTCTAAAATTACCCAACTCCACTGAAATCAGTGGGTGTAAATGTAGTTAATGTCCTAAGCATAAGTAGGGGTGCCAAGATCTCTCCTTAACTTAGGAGGAGGAGGCTGATTTTCAGGAAAGTGTAATTAGTCCCTTAGCCCAATGACAACTGTAGGCAAAGATTTAGAACTGATTTCCCCAGCAAAAAACAGACTAGTGTCTTATCGAATTGTCTTTCACATTTTAAATGAAGTAAATGAATTGGACAATATTTTTTTTGGCATATTATCTTTGTTCAGCATTCTGTCATGAGCAACTGATTATCAGTTTCTCAATTTTAATTGTACTGTTTTGTAAAGAAGTAAACTGAGAAAGAATTTAAAGAAATCAGTATGTTTTTTTAGTAGCTATTCCAGAAATGTTTTTATATTATTTTTTTCAGCAAAATAATTTAATACTGATATTGTTACTTTGATGTGATGTTCTGAAAATACAATGTAAATATTTATTCAATAATTCTCAGAACACCTCTCTGAAGCGCTGAAGTGATAAACACTTTACAGATGGATAAACTGAACACAAGTGAAATGACTGCTCTAAATTCACATATTGAGTGAGAGGCAACACGAAGAATAAAGCAATGGATCTCTGAAAAAAGATTGGAGTACTTCCTGAGACTCATCACCATGGAACAGTATTCATTCCATTCAAATCAAGTGGGGACACTGACAGTTGAGATGCATCAGTTGAGATGCATATTCTTTTTTTTCTCCATGTATTAAGTCTTAAGCTACATATGATTTAACATTGTCATGGCCAAAAAAAAAAAAAAAAAAAAAAAAACAAAAAGAAAAGAAAAGATTTGGCTATTTTTGCTGACCCTTAAACCTTAAACTCACATCACATCAATTTAGTTTAGTAAGGAGAACAAATGTGGATCTATTTCAAGTATGATAAAGTGTTCAACTAATGGCAGCCGAAGTATTTCAATTACCCTTGCAATTACCAAGGAACGGGAACTATATTTTTGTGTCAAAGATTTTTTGCCACTTGCTTCCTTGCCATACTATCATCACAAATTTTCCTACAAGATGTCAATGCAATTCTACACAGACCACACTACAATGTCAAATCTTCTGTTAATCAGCATGTGAAGACGCCAAGGGTATAGGTATGCTATCAACACAAAATGAGATGATGTCAGTAAGACCTGACATTATCATGTCAAAACAAATGGAAATTATATATAAGTTACTTCTTTGCTAATAAAGAAGAACATTGAATATATTGACAGTTTTGGTATGTTTTGGTGGGTGTTTAAGGTGGGATATTAGAATTAGTACGTGAAGTAGTCTGCTTGGAAAACCTCAAGGACATAAATGTGTTGGAAGTTTGGAAAATGTTGAGTCAGGAAAGTAAAAGACTATTTGGAATTTGCGTCCCATGAAAAGGGAAAAATAATCTTTTAGAAAACTGTTCCAAATGTAAGCAGACAACTACTTTAAAAAGGTATCAATAGTAAGCAGTAACCCTACCAAGAATGGAAAGAGTACTCAACAGGTAATAAAGCTCTGCCCAATCAGGGAAAAAGGAAGAATTAAAAAAGAAGCATGATGAGTTGGACTTTGTGAGGAAGTTAACAATAATAATAATAAGAGTTTTCAGTCACGTAAATTCATTTAAAACAAACAAACAAAAAAGTGAGACTGCTGTGGAGAAAATACAGTATTTATATTGAAAGTTATCTAGGCACAAAGCAAAATTAAATGAATATTTATCCTCAGCTTTCAAAGTGATGATGTTGCTAAGCACAGGGTAAGGGAAAAGAAGAGAAAAGAAAATGTAGGTAAGCAAATATGAATTACTGGAACTGTTAGAGATGAGCTCCTTATGTTCAAATTCTGAGATTCTAATGTTGACTGAACTAGGACATGCATTTGCAAGTTTGATAGCAAGGATTTTTGGTGCATTTTTAAAATTGATGGTGATATGTTTTGGCGGTGTGCTCTCCCTGTTCTCCCCCTCGCCCCCCCCAGCTCCTGCTCGGTCCTTGGCCACCATGGCCATCACAATATCAGTTGCAATAACTTGCACCTGGACTTTGGGGGATGGCTGACAACATAGCCAACATACTGTCTGGAGTGGGGACCTAGAAACTTTGTTCCCATGAGAATATGCCTATAGGTCAATTATCGTACTGTATAAATACAGGACAGCCCAAGAGCCCTTGGAGCTCTCCTGTATGGCAGCGGGCTGCATGCCAGGATCTCCCTTTTTGTGAGGACGCTGATTTAAGGTTCTACTCCTCAAGGTTGAGAGATTCCTTGCCACAACAGGTTCTCAGTAAGTGACTAATAGCATGCTAAACTTTGAAATCTTAGCTAAGTGATATAAAGGATTGATTGCGCACCTATAATCCTTTAGACATAAACCATTGACTAAGTCTAGGACTAGGACTGGATCCAACTGCACCTAGACTCCTCTCTGAGAAGGAGTTTAGAACCTTGTGACTCAATGGGAGTCCCTGACAGTTTGTCTGACCCTGTTCTCTATGTAGTAAATAATAAAGTGTACCTTGACATCAAATCTCATAAAACACTATCATATTTACTACTAGTTTTATTGCATTTACTACTGATTTTGTTAAATCACTGTTTCACCTTAAAAAATATTTCACTTAAAAAATATTTCACTACTTCACTCTAACTAGTGAAGTTAATCACTCTGTCTGCGATGTATGTGACTATCTAAAAAAAAAGATAATGTCTTCTGTTGCTTTGTAATTTTGTGTCATCAAAACTTCTTTTGTAAGAACAATCTTACTTTTGGACAAGGTCATTTAGTACAAATTCTGCAGAAAACAGTGCTAAATTCAGATTGCTCAGGGCCTTTCATTCAGTTAAGTTTGGAACATCTCAATAGAAATTCCACCGTCTCCTCAGGAAATATGTTCCAGTGCTTAACCACTCTTATCATGAAGATTTTTTTTCATGTACTGGATTGTAATTTCCCTTTGTGCAATTCATGATAACTGCTTCTTGTACTGTTGTTGTGCACATCTGAGAAAAGTCCAACTTCATCTTCTCAGTAATCTGAAGACTGAAATGAGATTTCTCTTTCTGTAGCTTTTTTTCCCACTTATCTGGGCTAAAAAAATCCAAGCTCCCCAGCCTCATCTCGTATGCCAGGGGCTACAGACCCCAAACATTTTGTATCCATCCTTTAATCTTGTTGCAATTTGTCAATATCTTTGCTTTACTGAGAGAGGCTCTAATCCAGACACATTCTCAAAGAGGTTTCACAGGTGCCTAGTAAAATGGAATATTCACTTCCCTCTACCCAATTATATTTTTACTAATGCACCCAATATGTGATTTTTTTTCACTTCTGCAAAGATGTCCTGATGACTTATGTTCAGTTCTTTGTCCACCATGACCTCTATATCCCTTTTTTTAAAGGTGATCCTTAACTAGTTGGTCCCCAGTCTGTCCTACTGCATGGAGGCTCTGTGGACTACACAGGGGACTTATTTGTGTTTTCTGAGTTCTGTGAGATTCTTGTCAACACATTCCTATAGTACATTGAGATACCTCTAAATGGCAGCCTCACCCTCCAGCACTGTCCCTCCAAGTCTGAAAATAATCTATGAATTTGATGAACGTGTATTCTATCCTGCTGTATGCATTACTGAATATATTAAACAATAAAAGTAATAAGCCCAGAGGAATGCCTCTCATAACTAGCTGCCTGGTAGACTTGAAACTCTTGACCACTACCTTTTTAGTCTGGCAGGCCAGCCATCTCTTTCCCCCGTTTGCACTACATCCGTCTAATCCATATCTCTCCAGTTTAGCTACAAGGATGATGTAGGTAACCAAGACATAATTTAGGTAAAAAACGTCACAGAGTCACAGAATTACAGAATGATATCAGGTTGGAAGGGACCTCTGGAGATCGTCAAGTCCAATCCCCCTGCCAAAGCAGGTCCACCTAGAGCACGTTGCACAGTTATGATTTGAGTGTCTCCAGAGATGGAGACCCACCACCTCTCTGGGCAGCCTGTTCCAGTGCTCTGCCACCCTCAATGTAAAGTTCTTCCTCATGTTTAGGTGGAACTTCCCATGTTCAAGTTTGTGCCCATTACCTCTTGTCCTGTCACTGGGCACCACTAAGAAAAGACCAGCCCCGTCCTCTTGACACCCATCCTTTAATTATTTATAAGCATTGATCAGTTCCCCCTTCAGCCTGCTTTTCTCCAGACTAAAAAGATCTAAGTCCCTCAGCCTTTCCTCGTAAGAGAGATATTCTAGTCTCCTAATCATCTTTGTAGCCCTTTGCTGCACCCTCTCCAGCAGTTCCCTGTTCTTCCTGAACTGGGGGGCCCTGTTCTTCCTGAACTGGACACAGTACTCCATATGCAACCTCACCAGGGCAGAGTAGAGGGGCAGAATAACCTCTCTTGACTTGCTGGCCACACCCTGCTTGATGCACCCCAGGATTCCATTGGCCTTCTTGGCCACAAGGGCACATTGCCGGCTAATGGTCATCCTATTGTCCACAAGAACTCCCAGGTCTTTCTCCTCAGAGCTCCTCTCCAGCAAGTCAGCCCCCAACCT
>JAOQGL010000143.1:1826-14590 GCA_027564165.1 Gallinago nigripennis | reverse complement strand
CTGTTGCCCTACGCTGGACTCTCTCCAGCAGTTCCCTGTCTCTCTTGAACTGGGGAGCCCAGAACTGGACGCAGTATGTGGCCTCACGAGTGCAGAGCAGAGGGGTAGAATGACCTCCCTTCACCTACTGGACACACTCTTCCCTACACAGCCCAGGATCCCGTTGACCCTCTTGGCAACAAAGGCACATTGCTGGCTCGTGGATAGTTTACTGTCCACCAGGAGCCCCAGATCCTTCTCCTCAGAAGTGCAGTGGAGGGAATGGGGACACCATGTGGGGAGTCAGTGCCTTTGGAGCAGGTAAAGGGGAACATCATGGAGCAAGTGGGTGCCCGTCCTCCACAAAATCACCGGCATTTAAAAAAAAAAAAAGCCCTTGCAAACCCCAATCTGTGGCCAGATGTTCTCGACCTGTCCCCTGTGGTCCCTCTGCTGCTCACCCACTAGACTCTCCTTCGCCAGCTGCTCCAGAGGCAGGCGGATAGAGTCGTGCTCCACGCTCGATGTCACGATGTGTGGCATCCCCTGGCTGCCACCCGGCCTGGCCTGGCTCCCACAGGAGAAGTGCCTGCAGACGGTGTGGATCACCATGTTGTTGGCCTGGGGGGAGGAAGGCAGATGGGAAAACGAAGGCTCGGAGGGTGCACACAGCACCCTTGGTCCCCCAACCTCCTCATGGAAGAGAAGGAGGAGGACGACGAGGAGGAGGAAGGGAAGGGACATCACCACTGCCCGGCAGAGAGACGGTGGTCGGTCCCACCTCTGTGCCCCCCGAGGTAAAGATGATGTCTTCTGGCCGGCCTCCCACCATCTTCGCCAGGCTCTCCCGAGCGCTGCTGATGAGCTCCTTGGCCTTCCTGCCTGCGGGACGAGACCCGGCAGCTCCGCCATGAGCTCCCGGGGCAGCCACCACGGCAGGGCAGCCACCACGGCGGCTCCTCCAGGGCCCTACCTGCGGGGTGGGAGCTGCTGGGGTTGCCCCAGGCCTGCTGCATGGCGTCCCGCGCGGCCTGGGCCACCTCAGGGGCCAGCGGGGTGGTGGCGTTGTGGTCCAGGTAGACCCTGCTGTGGGGATCGGGCGGCGGGTGAGCGGGGTCTCGGGGGATCAGGGGGAAGGGGGTCGAAAGGGCAGGGTAGGGCCTCACCCCTCCGCCGACTCCGTCCCGGCGCCCATCGCTGCTGACAGGGCCGCTGGCACCGCGGGACGAGGCACCCGCCGAGCCTATCGCCGCGGTACCCACCAATCAGCACCCACCTGCCCGCCCCACGACCGTCGCGTCCGCCAATGAGCTCCCTCCTTCCCGGCACTCACCAATGGGCTCCCCTCTCCTCTGCCCCGCCGTAACCGCACCCGCCAATCAGCTCCCTCTTTCCTCTCCGCCCGCCCCGCCCACCGGCCAATCAGTTCTCGCCATCCTCACAACGACACTCCCTGCCACAACTTCCCCTCACAACGAAACCCCGAGCCCCGCGGGGCTTTCCCATTGGCCTCTGGGCTAGGCGGCTCCCGCGGCGCAGCCAATCGAAACTCCGCCCGGCATCCGCCTCCTCCCCCAACCCCGCCCCGCCCCGCCGCCGCGCGCTCACACTCACGCGCCGCTCCCTTCTCACCCCTCGGCCAATCCGGCGGGCGGAAAGGGCAGGGCGCGAGGTGAGGGGGGAGGGGGGGAGGGAGCGGAAGGGGCGGCCCTTCCGGGTGGAGGGCGGGAGCGAGCCGCCGCGGCGCTGCCCCTCTCCAAGATGGCGGCGGTAACCTCGGCCTGTTCCCCCCACTCCTTCCTGCGCAGGCTCCGCAGACCCCCCTCCAAGATGGCGGTGAGCCCCGGGGAGGGGAGGGGCTGGGCCGGGCCGGGGGCAGGGCGCGCCAGGCGCCGCCGACCCTCGCCCGGGGCCCGCGGCCCGCAGGAGGCCTCAGGCGGGACGGGCGGGTGGCGCCCGGGGCCCTCCCGGCACCGCGCCGTGACTCAGCGCTGCGGGGACGGGGGAGGCGGCCCCGACCCCCTTTCCCGTTTCCCACCCCCGGTGGCGTCCCCGCAGTTCCCTGGTGCGGCCCCGTCTCTGGGAGCCGCCGGCCGAGGGGGAGGCCGAGGCGGTGGGAGGCCCGCGGGCCTGCCTGGGGCCCTGTGTCCTCTGCGGGCCCGGGCCTCGTGGTTTCTTTAGCCTCCCGGTCCCCTAGCCGGGGCGGCGGAGGGGCCGAGCGGCAGGGGAAACGCCGCGGTGCCGCTGGGCCCGGCTCCCCACGCCGCCTGCGCGGCTGGGAAAAGTGCCAGTCATGCTGCGGGGCTGGCCGGGCCTGGGCAGGGCCCGTGAGTAATCCTCGGCCCGGGCCTCGGCGCTGCCGGGGGGGTCTGCGTTGGGGAGCAGGGAGGGGTGGAAGGGCGGCCGGAGGGCGAGCCGGTGCTTCGGGCCTGTTCCCGGGGAGGAGGGGCAAGGCCGGTGGTGCCACGGGGGGGGACGAGCTCGCCCCGTTTTAGGCAGCCCCGTACCGATGGAGGAGGAAGCAAGGAAGCGTGCGGCGTTGTGGTGCAGCTGGTGTTGAGGCATGCCTGTCCTCGCGTGCCGGTGTTGAAGTCTGGTGCCCCTAGGCAGTCTCGATTTACTGTCATTTACAATATGGAGTCCAAAACCCAATTAAAACCTGATTAACATAAACAAACACACCGTATTAGGCTTTAAGAACCGCAGAGAGGAGCGAGATAGTCTCGACATGCAGATGTTTAAATGGGCTGGGCTAACAGCAGCCATCCAACGGCAATGCAGTACACCATAAAATCCCACATCTTATTGGTCTGAGCACGTTTTCTCATGTGTTTATTTTTGTTGCAGAAAAAAAACCACCCTAAATGCTTCATTTGACATACTGCTCTTTGGTTTGTTCCCCCCTTCCCTCTTTCAGATTATGTCATAACTACGAGATAAACGAGCAGTGATGGAATCACTGGATACCGAGGTGAGAGCACGGAAGACTCTGGGAACTGTTGAATATGTAGAGTCTTCAGGCTTCACCCAGGGAATACTGCCAACCAAGAAGGATGTGGTTCAAAACATGCTGTATTTATTGCAGCCCAAAAGAGCTGGCCAGGCCCAGCGATCCAAAGAGGATGCGGCCCAGTTGCTTGCTGAGCACCTGCAAGAGCACTGGTTGATCTGCAACTTGCACACCATCGCGACGCAAAATATAAAGAAACTTATCCTCAAAATGTACGAGGAGTTTACCAGATTGTATCAGACCAGAAAGCAGAGACAGAACCAGGCTTTTACCGAGCGAGCAGACAAATTCAACGAGAGTTCGGAGCAGCTCTTTGATGTGTTTTGTACAGACACGCAGACGAGAAATAAACTGGAGGAATACAGTGGAATAAAAATGACTAGCATCGAGTGGAAATTCCTTGAAGATCAGAGAGGCGAAAGAAAAATGTACTATGAAGATTTCACAGACAAACAAGAACTGAAGATGATGGAAAGAAGACAAAAGATACAATGCCTGGAGCACTTCAGAAAACTCGCCAAGGAGGAGAAGGAAGGAAACAAAGCAAAGGAAACGAAATATAAAAGTGACGAGCAATCAGACGAAGGCACGAGCGTGGATGAATCCTACCCCGCGGAGGAGGAGAACGGTGGGGCTCCAGCCTTTTCGCTGCGGGGCAGAAGGAAGCGCCGGTGCACCACATCTCCTGCGAGCGCTGCCATGCCCCTGGAGTGCCAGCACATACGGATGAGCATCAGGAGAGTTAGGCCTGGGTTCTACGAGACTGTGGAGAAGGTCAAAAACTGCTAGCGCGTGCCACGGTCGTCAAGGCAGAGCTGCTGGAGTACGAGGTGGCAATGCACACGTTAGGCAAGTTTGAAATCCCACCGTCAATTGGAAGTGATTGTTGTAGATCCCCAAGCCAGAGCTCAGGAACGTCCTGCCTCCGGGGAAGAGCGATGGGACGGCAACAACAGCGGCAAGGACTAAAACATGTGAATTGGGAAGGATTGGCAGTCAGCGCATTAATGAAGCGAAGGCTCGAGCGTAGCAGATGATCTAAGGTTACGTAGTATATAAACCTCTTCTTCCAAGGTCCTGCCTGCGTCTGTGGGTTTTTAGAAGTCTCTCACCATTTCTGAGCCAGTGGTGGCCTAACAGTACAAAACCAGGACTCGGATTTACTGCAGGGAAATAACTTGGACTTGTTGCTAACAGAAAATTTGTCTGCTGAAAAGCCCTAACTCCTGCTGGTTGTGGTGGGAGTGAAAGGTGCTCGGCCCCTTTCAGCAGAACCTGGCACTTCTGCGAGGAAGGAAGCTGTTTTTCAGCTTGTTATTACCCAGTCCCGGGGGGCAGCCTGCGGTTTTGTGAAGGGATTGCTCTCTTACTTGAGGAGGGGAGAGAGAGAGAGATCAGGAGACATTTGAGTGCTTTGGCTGTAAAAGCATTGTTGATTCTGAATGTTTTATTCTAGATTCTATTTTAATGACGTTTCCTTGATCAGGATGAAAGTTTCCCATAATTGGATGAGTTTTAACACAGAGTCCCTAAATCTAGGATCCGAGGTGTGAATTCTAAATGAAGTTATAATGTTTTATCTTCTTGGGGGGAGGGAGGGGGGAAAGGTGGGGGGAAAGATGCAAATTGCATTATTTAGTTTTAAGTTGGGAAGAATTTTATAGACTGTTATCCTGCCTTCTTAGGATATAGGGAAGAAAAAGCCTTCCCAGGTGTGGGTAGCTGTGGTATTTGCAGCAAAAGGCACCTGAGTCTGGGCTTGCTTTTCCACCCCATAAGGTCTGTGCAGACCAGCCAGGGTGGAAACGGTAGTTTTCCACCCGGAATTTGTTTGAGCAAAGTGTAACCCTCTTGCCCACGTACATCCTGAGCAGTGACGTGTCTGTGTTTTTTAGATACCCATAGTACCAGGGTATCTGTGTTTTTTAGTTAGCGTTGCTTTACTGGTTTTTAAAGATGAGAGACTTGAACTTCCAGTGAAACCCAGTGCTGGAGATCTCTCTGGTGAGGTTCCCAAACCTTGCCAGAGTGCACTGAAAATTAAACCCCCCCCCAAGTCTCTATTTGTCCGCGGAAGTTCTCTGGTAGAAAGAGCGCAAACTTGCCTGGTTTTCAAATTTACCTTTCAGTGTGAACATTGGTTTCCCCACTCCAGTATCTCGGCTTTTCTCCCCCCGTTTCTTTCCTCTCCACCCTGCACATCGTTTTACTGACATTAACTCGTGCTGTTTCATTCTTTGGCTTTTGCTCCCTTTAACAATAAATGCATGTACGAATAATTTTGACAGTTCCTTTACTTTTGATGAATCAGTTCTTGGACTGCTTTGAAGTCCTATGCCAAAGGAGGAATGAAACGCAAATGAGCTGCTGGTCTGATTGGGACGCAGCAGAGCTAATGAGCTCAAGGTGGGGTGGCCCCGGTCTTGCTGCTCGGGCAGGCTCCGGTGTCCCTCCGCTCCGTCCCTTCTGCCTACGGACGGATCCGTCCGGCTCCGAGCGATGCATCGGCTTCCCAGTGACCTTGCTCGTTAAGTAGTTGCCGGGATCTTTATTCTGTGTCTCTGAGAAGTTCTTCATGGTAAGTTGCTCCAAAATAACGTAGTGAGCTCAGTGTGTGCCGCGTCACTCGTAGTGTCGTTACAGGTTGAATAGCACGCGCCCACCTCCTGCAACACCCTCCAGCCTCCGCTGCTTGAGAGTTCACAGCCCTCTCTCTTCGACGAGCTTCACTGACTTCCCCCCACCCCCCCCCACCCCCCCGTCCAAATTATGTCACGTTTAAACTATTTGCCTTCCAGCCTTGAGGTGCTGGACTTGAGCCTCTCACTGGGGTTTTACACCAGCAGCTCTGTTTCAGCAGGGAATATAGCCAAGCTCAGACCTCGCCGAAGTAGATTTTTTGGTTTTGTTTTTTTTTTTTAATAACTGCTGTAACACCTTCCCCCCCCCCTCTTTGTATTACAAGTATAGCTGACAGTATAAATGCTCGTGTGTAAAGCAGATCCACCAGGGTAGACTCGAATATGGAACACGGCTGTATAGTGCTTTATGATTTTCAGGGATTCAGGGAATTTCAAGGCGGTCGAATCTGACTTCCTGTATGCCACAGGGAATTACATTTCATTCAGAAGCCCCACACTCAGCCTTCTAGTTTCAGTTTAAAACTGACGCCTCTCACAGAAAGTCAAGCTGAAGACGTCAGGAGTCTGCTGTCTTCCTCAGTCATACACTTGGTGGTTTGTCACCTTTGCTGTTTTAAAAAAAAAACAAAAATAAGATAGGAAAAAAAAAAGTCCGACCACCTTTCTAGGCTGTGATTCTTTTCATGACATCTTGTACAGGCTGAGCAGTGTTTATCGCATTTAAATCATTACTTGGTTGTTATTTTTTTTTTTTTTAACTGGGTTTGACTGTGGATGGAGCCAAAGCCTGGCTCTGTTTCTGCTGCAACAGGGGGAAAATTTCTAAATGATGTATTCTGATTACTCTTTTATTTTTTTTTTGGGACCATGGTGCCTTTTTAATCAGGACAGTAAATCTTGTCCCAGGATTCTGTACTTTTGTACGTTAACAGTTGTTGACTTTCCTTTTTTGGTGTGTCCCAAATAAATTAATATAACATACTTCTGGGCTTTTGTTTCTTCTTTCTAAAGGGGGAGGAAAGAGGAAACTGAGGCTAAAATAAATCTTCTCTACTCCAGCTCTGCCTCCTGGGCTCGTTGCAGGTGGACCCGCTCTCATCCAGACTGCGTGGGGCAGCGGTAGGGAAGCTGAGATCTAGGATCAGGGCCCCACCTGGAGCCGTCTTCTTATCCCAAAAATGCTGGAGCCGCCGAAGGTAAGGGGAGAGGGATGGAAACCCTACGGGTGGTGGCAGCGTTTCTCTTGGGCTGCCGGTGTGGTGAGGTAGATATAGGAGACAGGGCTGGGGGGGCACCCTGCCTTCCTGGGGTGAACCTGCAGGTGGGTCCCCCACTTCTGCGTGTCCTTTCCCAGCTGAGATTCGGGGACTTGGATGAGATGAGAGAGGGGCAAGTGGTGCCCCAGGGACACACACAGGGCTGACGGTTCGCACCACAGGACCTCAGCATGGAAGGGAAAGGAAGAAAAGCTGGGAAGGGTGCGTTTGCTCCAGGAGTGTTTCACGGGAGGATGGAATTAAGGTGTGTCCCGGAGTCTACAAAAAACACTTTTGATGGACGTCGAGTTCTTGATTTAGCTGGGTGCTTGTGGAGAAACCTCTTCAGCCTTTGCGCTGGGGTTTGAGCTCAGGTGGAGCTCACCTGCCTTCAGCCTTTTACTCTGGTTTCTGCGAGAGGAGCAATAGGAAAGAGAGGGCGTCCTCAGACCCGAGCGTGGCCAGGCTCTGCAGGGCTCGTGCCAGCCCAGGGAGGGTTTTAGACCCCTCTGCCAGCCAAAGCTGAGTTTTCACAGCCTTTACGAGTACCTTATGGCTGCTGAGGTCTGCTCTAAGCGAGGCTGTGTGCCTGATGTCCTAGGATGCAGCCGCTGCCCTGCCGCCTGCGGGGCGTAGAAAGGGGAAGGAACACGAAAAAACAACCCAAAATGCAAATTGCTGCACTACTGCGTGGGGGCTGGATGTGAAAAACAATCTGCTGGTGATTCAGAGCACAGAAACAGTCACAAAGTTGGAATTTAAAACAAGTCCAAGCCCGGCGCTGCGGGGCTCGTGGCTGTGAAGGAGCTCCCATCACCCTGGAGGGTGGGCAGAGCGAGGGGCCAGACAGCTTAACGCAGGGTGACGGTGACAAACCCTGACGCTGCAGGTGGGACCCCTGGGGGAAAATGGTTTTCCTGGGAAGGGTGGAGCAGATCTGAGGCTGTGTCACGAGCGTGGCTGTGCTCAGTGCCTGTGGCTGGGCTGCAGGGGAGCTCCAGGAGGGGAAGCGAACCTCCTCTGCTTCGCTGAGCGCTGAAATCTTGGTGTGGGGCAGGGGGGACCCGGCACAGTGCCTATCTGACCCCCATCCCGGTGCCTCCACGGGAAAAGTCACCCCCTCCCCAGTGCCCAAAGGGGCTCCAGGGCAAGTGTTTCTGTGGGTCACCACTGAGTTAGGAACCAGGCGCGTATGAGGGTATTTCCTGCTCTCCTGGAGGGTGTTGTCTTGTTATTCTTCCCGAGTTTCTGGACAGCAGCTGCTTCCTCCTGGCACAGCCTCGGAGCCAGAGGATACTGCTCCAGTCTTTTAGGACTTACTGGTGAGCGTTCCTACCCGTACAGCTTTACTCCCACCCCTTTCCAGTCCCCCTTGGGCTGGGGTGTTCTATACAGGGAGACACTGGTGCTGCCCCGTGCTGCAGGGACAGCCACACACCCCTGGCTGAGCCTCCTGGGCAGCAGGGATACGTCCCCCAGAGGGAGAGAGGCTGGAAATTAATCCTGGGAAAATCCCAAACGTTTGGGAATGGTGATAGGAGCTTTGAAGCTTTCTCTTTCCAGGCCACCCGGTAGGGAGCAGCCAGACCCTCCAGAGTTTTCTACGATGCTCCCAGGGAGTCGGCTTCCCCCCCCTCTCCGTTTGTTGTTTGGTGGGTTTTTTTACAATCAGCGTTATGTCCAGTGAAATCACTTTATTGCCTAATTTCTGGGTGATGACAGCGCCGCAGGGTAATCCCCGGCCTCGCCGATGGCACTGCCATCCCACCAGCAGGCTGGAGGGCGGCGGGGCGATGCTCCGAGTGTGCCATCTGCTTGTTCAGCAGCCCTAATTGTACCCCAAAAGCGCCTTTTTTAAGGTTGTTTTGGTGTCCATGCTTCCCTGCCAGCCCGCAGAAGGCGGTTTGCAGCTTGCTGTGGGGGGTGCACATTCCCATTTCCCTCCCCCCGTGCCGTTGGGGCGTTCCTGCAGCTGAGTTTCTGGATGAGAGAAGCGAGTGCTGTGGAAAGTCCGGAAATTTTGGGTGACAAGAGAGGTGGGCCCCCCCCCCCCCCCCCCAGCACCTGGGGATGGTCACTGCAGGGTTTGGGTGTCCTTCGGCTGTCGGTGCCCTGAGCCACCGGGGAGCAGCCTGACCCCCAGGGAGACTGGGGGGTTGCGGTGGTGCCATGGGGACAAGCCCAGCCATGGCAACGGGGACAACCGGCGGCCAGAGGGATGGTCTCAGGTTACCCTCGTACAGAAATGAGTGGGGCCCGATGGAGTTTCGGCTGTCGGTGGCCGTGGCGTATTAAAGGTGGGGAGCGTCGGGGGTCAGGCTGCGTGTCCCCCCGCAGCATGGCAGGGCCGGGGGGCGAGGGGGACCTGCGTCACCTGCTGAAGCTGCACCGCACCGAGATCGCTATGGCGGTGGATGACGTCTTCCCGCTGCTGCACGGCCTGGCCGACCACGACGTCGTCCCCGAGCACATCTTCGAGGTGAGGCCGTGGGGCAGGGGGGGGTGGGAGAGGAGGACGGCTGTGCCCTGGGGGGCGCCGGGACCAGGTGCTGATGTGGGACCCACCGGTGACACTGGCAGGAGACACTGAGCCGGACGGAGCGGGAAGGGTCCCACCGGGCTTTCCATGCCCTGCTGACCTGGCTGCTGGGACGCGACACTGCCGCGCTCCGCGACTTCTGGGATGTCCTCTTCAAGGACTACAACCTGGAGCGCTACAGCCGCCTGCGGCCCCTCCGCGGAGCCTTCCCCACAGGTAGCGGGGAGGAGGGAGGGGGGAAAAGATGGTGGGGGGGAGGATGGACCGGCACCCACCACCAGGGGTGACCCCCGGGGCCGGCTGTCCCCATCCCCTCTCCCTGTCCCCATCCCCTCTCCCTGTCCCCATCCCCTCTCCCTGTCCCCCTTCGCAGAGGTGGAGCTGGGGCGGCAGCGCCGAGGCAGGCACCTCTCCCCCAGCCCCACGGCACCAGCCCCACACAGACCCCAAGGCAAGAGGAAAGCCCCCGAGGAGCGTGAGGGGGCCCGGGTGATGCAGCCCTCCCCGCGGCACGCTGCCAGCCCTGGTATGGAGACTGGGAGCGGGACAGAGATGGGGTCGGGGGGTCCCCAAGGCGTGGTGGGGTGCTGTGCCCCCCATGACAACCCCTTCGCAACCCCACAGGCCCCATGGCAAAGGCGAGGGCTGTGAAGAAGCCAGAGGGCAGAGATGTCCCCCGCGCTCCCCATGCTGGTGGTGAGTGCTGACACCCCCCCCCCCCCCGCCATGGGGAGCATCTGCCTGTCCCCCCTCTTTGCCTGCACTCAGGGGTGGGGGGGAGCTACCTCCCTCGCTAAGCCACCCCCCTGTCCCACAGCCCTCCAGGCCGTGGCCACCTCAGTGCAGAGAGCAGTGGCCGTGGCGGGCAGCGAGGTGCCCGTCACCCGTGGGGCTGTGGAGAGCATCCTCATCAAACACCTGCCGGAGCCAGGTAGCTGCAGCCTGGCCTCATACGCAATTTTACCCCCCATTTCTTTCCCTCGCTCCCCCCCCTTCCCCTTCCCCCCCCTTCCAGGCATGGGGGTGTCAGGATGGGGGTCCCCACAGAGCTGCTTCTCTTGCAGGCACCTCCCGGACAGGCAGCAAAGCCGGGGACGAGCCCTATGCCCCAGCTACCTGCGGGGAGCCGGGGGCCAGGAGCAGGACCCGCAGCCTGAAGCCCCCCGCCCGGCCGAAGGCTTCCCAAAGCGTATGAACTCCCCCCCACAACCCCCCGAACACCACCACCTGCTTTCACACACCCCACACCTCCCCCCAGTTTTGCAGCAGGGGTTGTCCCTGCCTGCGGGGTGTCCCCGCAGCTCCCCCAGACCCCTCTCCTCTCCTGCCCGCAGAGCGGGGACCCCCGAGCCCAGCCCCAGGGCCGGCTGCAGCCACTCCCCACGCACAGCCAGGACCCCCCGCCCCACCAGGTGAGCCCCAGCATGGCAGCACCCGGTGATCCTGGCTGTCCCTTGCATGTCCCTTTGGCCTGGCCGAGCACCGGCACCCCAGCTCATGGGGGGGGGTCACCAGGATACAACCCCCTACCCCTGCCCATGGAAGGGGTTGGGGTGTTGAGTGTGGGTGATGGGGGAGTAGAGGGCAAGGGGGGGAGGCAATGGGCTCCCCTGCCAGCATGGGCAGCCACGGCTCTCTGCCGGTGCCACCCGGGTGGTGGTGGTGGTGACAGTGACCCCCCCTACCTGCTCCCCCCACACCTATCAGGAGAACGAGGACGAGTGTGCGGCGTGCGGTGACGGTGGTGAGCTCATCTGCTGCGATGGTTGCCCCAGGGCCTTCCACCTCGCCTGCCTGGTGCCCCCGCTGCCCCGCGTCCCCAGGTGAGCCCAGGGTGGGCATCATGGGGGGATCCCAGTGCCCCTCACCACCCCCCCAACTCCAGGGCTGTCACTCACCACCTTACTCCGGCTGTGCAGCGGGATGTGGCGGTGCGGCTCCTGCGTGGCGAGTACAACCGAGCCGGGCCGGCTGCGGGAGGCAGATGCGGCTGTGGAGAGACCCCCCGAGACCCCGGGGGAGGAGGCGTGTGGCACCCAGCACGGCAGAGGTGACAGGAGCGTCTGTGGCCGCTGTCTGACCCACATCCCCCCACCCCGACACTGCCCCCTGCCCAGCGGGGACCCCGGGTGAGTCCCCCCCACACCTTCCCCTGCATCCCTCCACCCCAAATCTCCACCTGGAGAGGGGCTGCCCTGATGGTCTGTGTCACCCCTGACGGCTGTAGGGGACCGCGGCTCTGCATGACCTGTGCGGGCACCCCGGAGACAGGCAGCCTGGAGGGCACGGCAGGGGCTGGTGACCACCCGCTACAGGCAGCAAAGGTGAGTACAACCGGCAGCGGAGGGAAAGGAGCTGGGGGGGAATGGTGGTTCAGGGCTGGGCGAGGGACAAGGCCGACTGTAGCTGGAGTCAAGCTGTGGCCGAGGGGATGCAGAGCACGGGATGGGGCTGCGCCAGGTGAGGAGTTGAAGCCGGTCACCAGCCCTGACCCAGAGGGGTGAGGGAAGAGGGAGGGCAGGAAAAATGGACACGTCTCCTCCGACAGGCAGAGGACGGCTCCCTCGGCGGTAGTGACCCGGTGATGAGCAGGGACGAACTCGACGCGCTGCTGGGCGAGGTACGGCACTCAGGGGGACACCAACAGGTAGGGACCGTCTACAGGGGGACACGTCTCTACTGTGACCCACAGGGTGATACGGGGCTGTAGGGGAGGAAGGGAGTGGGAAGGAAACAGTTGAGACACACACCCCAACCCTCAACCACCCCCGATCCCGCAGGGCACCTGGGATGGGATCCTGCAGTGGGCATTCCAGAGCATGGCACGGCCCCTCGCAGACACCCACGGGCACTTCACGTAGAGCGGGTTGTGACACCTGCACCCAACAGCAACAGTGATGGAGGAACAGGCGGTGGAGTACAGTCTACCAGGGAATACACAGGCATCACAGTACACCTAAAAAAAAAAAATAGAGATATAGGAACACAATAACAAAGCCAGACCTCACCAGTAAAAATTAATTCAAAAACAACAACAAAAAAAGTGAGTTACAGGCAATTTATTCCTAGAAACAAGTAAAAGAAAGGATAAATAAATAATAAAAAAAGAAATATTATAAATAAATATAAAAGAACAAAAAAAAAAGAAAAACAAATAACACCACATTAACAAAGAGGAAAAGGAACAAAAAAATGGACTTAAAAAACTGATAGGAGAGAGGGACATGTCAGGGTGGTATGGCCGTAGGCACCCCCAGGCCACACACCGCCCCTCTCCTACCCGACGACACCCCTCTCCTGCCCCGCACCACCGCTCCTGCCCCATACCTCCCCTCCCC
>JAOQGL010000142.1:0-14660 GCA_027564165.1 Gallinago nigripennis | reverse complement strand
GTCCCTGTGACTTCAGGGGGGCCGGACTAGATGACCTTTGAAGGTCCCTTCCGGCCCAGATGATTCTATGATTCTATGATTCTATGTAAGTTATGAGATAGTTTTAAATTATTTTTTTAGGCACAACCTGGTAGTGACATTTCAAAATCTATCACTTTAGGTTCATTTTCTTTACAGGGTGTAACCTGAGTCTCCTGGGTAACTCAATCAAGGAATATTTTTTCTCAGCTCTGCTTAACCCTTGACTCCAAATGAATTAGCACCTTATTTTGAAAGTCTTGCCAGAGATTGTTAGAGGTTAAGCCCATAAATTACTCTAAGATCATTTTTCTAATATAGTATTTTATGTACAAAAAAACTTTAAAACACGCTTCATAAAATACAGTTTATATATAAAAAAAATACTGTTAAATTGCTAAGTAATTTTCTTTGCAAAAATTGATTTTATTCCATTTTTGTGTACTTTTTTTATGCTGATGCATATAATTTCACTTCAATATATTATACAACTAATCATCAGAAATGTGATAGTGTGTTTTCATTATTCTTGCTGTCAACTTTGTGAAATACAACTTCACTTTTTTTTTTTATTTTAAAAGATTATTTGGAAGAGAAACTAGTAGAAAGTTTTCATGTAAACAATCTGTCCTTATACAATAAAACCCACAAATTACTATCTATAGTGTTATATCTAATAACCTACAAGAAGTATCTTTGTAAGTGATAAATACTATATCAGTAACATGTATTTTTTATTGTACAGGGACAGATCATTTGCAAGAAAAGCTACCATCAGTGGCATGTACAGAAATCACACCCAGCAGAAAATTTCATTGTTGGAAGGGAAAAAGAAAATTATGAAATAGAACCTTTCCTATCTCAACATGTGCCTTTCATCTTTAGCATAAATAAGTCTTCTTTAAAATGTCTTATCTCTGTTTTAAATACAACTTAATCTCAATATTTTTGAAAGTTTCTGTAGAACACAATAGAGACATTAAATTATTTCCCACTGGCTAATACGTTCAATAGAATAATTCACAGAAAAAATACTTTATATTACTTTCCAAAAATAAAATAATATAAAACTTAGTTTAAAAAGTTATATTATTTTTTTTATATTTGTGAAGCATCATGTGCTGTGATTTTATATTATAATCACTTTACAATACATCTGAAACTGTGTAGTAAGGATATCCTTAACAATTTCTACATAAAGAGAATCAATACCTAAGTATTTATCTATAAACATTGATTATCAGAATATCTAAATGAAAGTTATGGAAGCTACAAATTAGTCTCAGATACTAAAAAAATTATTTTCTAGACATTCATTATATTGTATACAGTCCATCCACAGCTGCCTAAGAGAAATTCAGAAGCCAATCCAAGAGGAGACATGCAAACAGAGTTGTCATACTACTCAAGCTATTAAAGATATGGGTTTGGGTTACATACCTTGATCTAAATTCTATCACGAGTCATTTCTGTGACTTAAATATTGACAACATGATAAGCAAGAAAACCTCCCTTAGAAATCTTGACTACATAAATGAAAGGAATTTATGTAATTCATGTTCCTAAGAGTAACCACATAATCTACACTCAATATAAGCATGGACTCAATACAAGCCAACAGTGTGCCCTGGCAGCCATGAAGGTAAACAAAGTCCTGAGGTGCATCAAACACAGTATAACCAGCTGGTCAAAAGAGGTGACTGTCTCAGCCTCCCTTTGAGTCTTTTGTACAGTTCTGGGCCCCACGATTTAAGAAGGATGTCATTTGTTGTCCTTCACCAACAAAGCTGATGAAAGGGCTGGAAGACATGTCCTGTGAGGGGCAGATGAGGACTCTGGGTTTGTCTAGTCAGGGGAGGAGGCGTCTGAGGCAGTAGATTGCTGTAGATTGCTCTCTATAGCTTCCTCAGGAGGGGAAGAGGAGAGGGAGATGCTGGGATCTGCAACAGGATGCATGGGAATGGTTCAAAGCTGCATTGGGGGAGATATAAACTTGACATTAGGGAACCTTTCCTTACCAAAAGGGTGGTCAAACAATGGAACAGGCTTCCTAGAGAGGGAGTTGATGTGCCAAGTGCCCTAAAGAGGGGTATTTGGATAATACCCATAATAACATACATTAACTCTTGGTCATTTCAGAAGTGGTCATGCAGTTGGACCTGATGATCATTGTAGGTCCTTCCCAGTTGAACTATTCTTTCTAGTCTAGTCTAGTCTAGTCTAGTCGAACTACATACATGCATTTTTATTAGACTGCCATCTTGTAAGCACTGAAACACTGAGAATGGCATCTGAGTATTACTGTGTTTATTCAAAACAAATACACAGCTGTTACTGACAATTAAAAGAAGAAATAAATATACACAAACAGGAAACAGAGGCATTTAGCCCAAGTCTGAAGCCATGAAAGATGTTCAAAAATCAACAAGCCAACAGTTAATTATTGCAACATATGAAGCATACTAGTTAACACACTATAGCTTAAGTAGCTGGTTGTGAATTTTTTTTTTTTTATATCTTACTTCCAAAGTTACTGACAATTTTTTTAATTTATTATCTGTATAACCCATTTTTATTTCTACTCACTTCATATTCCCCTCCCAGCTAATATCTCACCAATTGCTTTCCGTTGTCAGTCTGTGAACACTCTGATTTACAACTCTTAACTCCCTCATCTTCTCTTTGAAATTTTCTCTAACTCAGAAGTTCAATTTCTTAAGAAAACATTTAATCTTCTAGTGCTCCTTGCTTGTTCTTACCTTTTTTACTTCTCACCCCCACCACTAATCTATTCTCTGTCTTGAGTGCCTTTTTCACATCTCTAAAATGACTAAACGTATTTCTTTCTAATCCTTGGTTCTTCTGTAGGTAGCTGTACTGGGTCTGGTGGGGAAAGGGTTAATTTCTTCCCAGGACCTAGCAGGGACACAGGTATTCCATCCCATGTGGGCCATGCCCAGGGGTGTGGCCAGAGCTAGCTGGAGAAAAGGGGAGGGAACAGAAGTGGGGGAGATTGGAAGAGGAGGTTCCCCGGCGAGAAGGAGCAGGGTGGTCAGGGGTGTCCTGGGTGTGGTCGGCGAGTGGCGGTATCATAATCGTGGTTGTATATTCCTCTGTTAGTGTTACTGTTGTTGTTTCTTGTGCCCTTTGCTGTTCTGTTAAATTGACTTTGTCTCAACGCACGAGTTTTGCCTTTTTCTTTCGATTTTCCCCTCCCGGCCACAGCAGTGGTGGGGGCTCTTGTCTGCGTGAGCGGCTGCCACATGGTCCTTTGTTGCCATCTGAAGCCAAACCACGACAGTAGCATATTTTTAAAACCAACTTTTATTTTTCAGATGTGTAATGTAATAGTTTATCATCTCAAAAGGCTCTCAGTCTATTGGGAAGGGTCTGGAGTGATGTTATTTGAAATAGACCAAGCTGTAGTTGGGAAGACAGTATCAGATTCACCAGCCATAACCACAGACTTCTCATGAGGCCTGCGCCATTAAAACAAAAGAAAACAAAACAAACCCAAACAACATAAAAAACCATCAACCAAAAAAACCCCCAAAACACCAACCTAAAAAGCCATCCTGTATTAAACACACAGAAGCCTACAGCCAGCTGTGGACACCACTCAGAAGCACGTTAAAATAGTTTGGCCTTTCTTGCTAAATGAAGCACAAAGATAATGGAACAAAAGTTTGCCAAACAGGGGAGAGAACTTCATTCCCCCTTCCATGAGGTCTGCTGGTTAGTATGCTGGGTTGTGGGGTTTTTTTTTCAGTCACAGTTCTATACAACTCCTTAATGTTCATCTTTGAAGACAACCTGTCCAAACACAGGATGGTCCAGCCAGATGTTCAAGAAATTAAGCAGGCATGGTAGGAGGCCAGGGTACTCCTGTCTGAATTTAAAAAGGGGAGCCTATGGGAAATGTGCATAAAGTGGAAGTGGAGATAGGCTGCCCAGGAGAAGCAGAGAACTGGGCAGTTGGGGAAGGGATTCAGAAACCCGAAGTTCAGCTCAAGCTTAAACTAATGAAGCATGATAATGGCAAAAAGAAAGGTTGCCACAGATACACTGCCAGTGAGTATTGAACAAGATGAAGTCAAGGGTGCTGAGAGAGATGGACAGTACCATTATAAGACCATGCTGTATGATCTTAGAATGGCCTTCTGGGAAGGTTCCTAATGATCACAAAAAGGCAAATAATATGCACATCTTCAAAAAAGAGATGAGTAAAGATTCAGGAACTCACATGCTGGTCAGCCTCACCTTGTCCCTTGTACAATTATGGAGAAAACCTCCTGTAAGCTTCTGAGATCATGAAAGACAAGAACATGAGTGGGACTACACAACACAGATTTACAAAGAGAAAAGCAACCTAATTGCTTTCTATAATGAAATAACTGCCTTTGTTAACAAAAAGAGAGAGTGTATTTGTGTTAGGAGAATTAAATCCAGTTTGGTTGTTCAAAATATCAAACACATTGACAAACTGATGGAAGACAACTAAGGCATTGAAGAATGCCACTTTCAAAGACTGTTGACACTGGATTTGTTCAGCATGAGAATAGAAGGATAAGGGGAAAATCTAACTGCTGTCTTCAATTACCTGATAGCAAGGGATATAGAGAAGACTCAAACTTCTCAGAAGTGCATAGCCAAATGATAAATAAGCAGCAATAAGAAGTTGCAACACAGATAGAAAGAATTTTGTGGTTGGACTCGATGATCTCTGAGGTCCCTTCCAACCACTATGATTCTGTGATTCTGTGAATTTTATAAAAAAAAATAATTTCATGTGATTAAGCACACTTAAAGGATTGCTCAGACGAAATGTAAAGCCTTTATCCTTAAAGATATTGAATATCCAAACGGATAAACAACCTTATCCAGCCTTAAATTATCTCTGGCTTAAACATGAGATCGGACTAGATGTCCTCAAAGGGATCAATCCAGCTACCCTATTCTGTGATTCTATTCTATGATTCTAAGTGGCATGAAAACAAAATTGCCAAACCCCAACTGAAGTTGTTCAAAATCACCAAACTGTAATTTTGACAGATAAACATATGAATAGCTTAAGATAACTAACTACAATATTGTTAATTAATTAACGTTAATATTGCTGGCAAAAATAACAATAATGTAACAACATTCACCAGAGGGTAACAGGTGCAATGCTTACCCAGAAAGGTGTGCCTGCCTAGGGCGAAGGAAGAAAATGCAGTTCATTGACTGGTCCATCAGATATCAAGTTTCTTCTCTCCCAATTTAACAGTCATTTTCTATGTCTTTTTATCCCAAAAATTGTGAGGTTTCCCTCCACTAGGTGACATGTAGTATGATTTGGGTGGAGAAACGAGTGCTATAGTCATGTATGTTTAGCTTGATCTCTAAAATCTTCAGTAGCATATATAGGAGTCTCAACTTTAATATGCATTTCACAGGTAATGAGGTAAAGATTAACTATCAGGCACGGTAGCCTCTTGAGGAAACAAAGAACTACACAGAGTCTCTGTTATCTTGACTTTACTGTCTTTGCTGACAAAAAGCAGGACGGTCCTGACTCCCCAGGACTTCCCTGTTATCTATATATCCTGTCATAGTCAGACAAGTCTTCACTCCCTGGCTTGCACAAGAGATAGCAAAGCTAGTCTTAGTTGCTCTTTGAGCACAGAGACTTCACCTCATTATCCAAATTCCACAATTAGCTGAAGCAGCTTTGCAAAATTGGTATTGAAATACAACCAGGATCCACCAATCAGTATCCCTAAGAAGGAGGGAATCAAGATCCTCTGATTTTAATTTAGTTCATGTACATTTCATTTCAGCACCATATTGTATAGCTTCTGTTAGCATCTGTCACGTGTACTGTATTGCCATGGGTCTCATAGCAGGTGTGAGACAAATGTAATAAAGAGGGGGAAGATAAGGAAATTAATGCAGTTTTACATTCCAAAATATAAGGGGTCATTAAAAACTACTGAAATGCTAGAATACCTTTTGGATCTTCTTAAATTATTTTTCCAATCCCTGGACTTTGTTTTCTCTGAAAATTTACATTTCAGCAGTATTTCATTGGTGGAGCTGTTTCCATATAGGCTGAACTATAGTTCAATGGGAAGGTTTTCTTATGTCTTCTTGAAGCATCTAGCTCAGGTTGCACAAGAGCCAGTCCACTTACATGTGTTATGAAATATAGTTGATTTATGTTAGTTCTGCCCATGCTGTGTCAAGACTGCAATGGGGTTTTATTTTTGCACATTATTTTCTTATTTTCCTAAGAAGCAGTGCAGGTAAACAGGCAGAAAGGCTGACCATCTGATATCATGCTGCTATGAGTAACACAACAGTTAATTAGCACATCTGGAAAAAAAGTCATAAAGAAGAGATAAATCTTGCACTTTTGCATGGGCCTTTTTTGGGTCTTCCTTATGACACATGTCACCAGTTTTTGAACTCTGTGGTCGTGTGTACTCTCCCTTTCCCTCTCCCTGACTTCTGCTCAAGCCATAACTGTCAGTGGGAGCTGTGATGGATTACACATGGATTTTGGGGGATAGCTGGCAATACAGCCAAACACTGTCTGGAATGGGGACCTAGACCTCTTGTTGCTATGCAAATATGACTATAGGTCAACCATCTTAATCTATAAATAGTGGACAGCCCAAGAGACATTTGAGCTCTCCTTCAGAGCAGCAGGCTGCACATGAGGATCTCCCCTTGGGCAGGGACACCTCTCAAGCTTATTCCTCAGAGATTCCTTGCTGCAACAGACCCTTGGTAAGCAGCTAATAGCATGCCAAACTTTTAAATCCTAGCTAAGAGATAGAAAGGATTGATTGCACTTATATAATCCTTTAGACATAAACCGATGACCAAGTCTGGGATTAGGATTGGATCCAGCTGCACCTAGACACCTCTTCAAGAAAAATTTAGAAAGCAAGCATGTCCTTCCTGAAACATTGACTCATCAGGTAAGTCTCCCTGACAGTTCTGTCTGACCCTGTCCTCTATGCAGTAAATAACCAAGTGTACCTTGCCAACAGGTCTCGTAAAACAGTGTTGTATTCACTATCAAACTTTGTTATATCACTCTTTTATATCAATAAATATTTCACTGCTTCTCTCTTACAAGTGAAGTTAATCACTCCATCCACAGCAAACACCAATCAGACTGCAGAACACTGCAGAGCACCAAATATCAAGGCAAAGTAACTAAACACATACAATTAGAGCACTTAATGCAAATCATGAAATACAAAGATATTCTCAGCCTGGCTGATGTAGGCTAGCATTGTGCTATAATTGAATCAGTAGAGGAGACAGAATTTGTACTAAGTCCTGATGTATACAACTTCAAACATATAAAAATATCTAAATGCTTCATTGTTTGTATGATAATGACTAGAACTATGACACAACTGAAATAATAAACAGAAAAAGAAATTTTAGAGAAAAATGTAGTAAGCCATTATTTCACATATGAAGTGTTCACATGACCAACATTCCAACAAACATACAATATAACATACATTCTTTAACTAGAAGTTTGAATAAAGTCTGATAAAGACTAATGAGTTTCTTTAGAAGTAAGAGGGAAAAAAAAATTGCACTGCTATGACCTCAGATTTTTAGCTGCTTAAGCTATTAGTCAAAATATCACCAATGATCTAAACAGGAATTATTAAAATAAATTAGCAAGAATTAAATCTCAACCAACATTTGAATGAATTCCATTTTATATATATAGGTGTAAGAGTTTCACATTTAATCAGCCAAAGCACTTTGACAGATACCATGGACTCAAAAGAAAAATATCTCTATTAATTATTTCACCAAAACCATTGTTAGATTTCATTAACACCCAGCTATTTGTTTGTTAGCCAACCTCATTATTGTTTCTATGTATGTTAAATATTATTAGTAGATGTAAACTTAAAATGGCTTTATTTTCTTTCTTTAGTCCTTCCAACAATGTCATTAAAAGAAACCTTCATAACACCAAGCTTTTTTTTTTTTCTTCTTTTAAAATCCTGTTTTTCAAAGCCTTTCAAAGCCTTATCAATTTGTTTTCAAGAAATATAGAAATACAAAAATATAAAAACTAAATACCAGTTAACTGAACAGCAATAGTACAATTATAAATATGCTTCAGAATTTAAAACTACAAAAGCTGGGAGATTAAAAATTGAAATTCCCAAAGTTGTCTTAATCTTCTTTACAATTGTATAACCAAATTATCTCCTTCATATACACAATATTTAATACATAATACTAGCTAACACATTAAAAAAGTGTGAAAATGAGACAAGATAAGCCATTATGTCAGCTGCCAATTCCTTCAGGAAAAATATTGTATGAATTCTAATCCTATCATCACTGTCCAAGGCATCCTCAAATTACTTGTATGTTATCATATTATTTTTTTCATTGTCTTCAATTTTGGGGATTTTCATCAGACTGTGAGGTGTTGATGAGGTCTTTGTAAGTGCCAGTGATAACAAAGTAGATTCACACAGGTTAATACTTGAGGGAGAACTGACTTACCTGTGCTCTGTGGTAATGTGTTGACAGTTGCCAGATGACTAAAATATGTGCTGCCATATCTGTTGGCACAATTACAGTTTTCAAAATATACCTAGGGAATGTAAGAAACCCATTTGAAAAAAATGGAAATTCTGAGGTAAACGGAATTCACATTCTCAGTCCCCTGCACCATAAAGCTATCATAATAAGATAAACATAAATAAAGGTAAAGTGAAGGTATTTTAAAGAGCTAAAGAAAGTGGTCTAGTAATAAAGAGTGTAAAGAATACAGAAAGACTAATTGTGTTACTTGAAAGGTAGATGACTCAAAGATAAACATAGTTAATGACACATTTAGGAGCAACTACACAGATGAAAAACGTGTGCTCTCTAAGGGAGCACTAAACTTCACAGAAGCTGTAAGGCCACTTGAGTCAAAGGTACAAAGAAGCATCCAACAACCTGCCTGTAAATTCAAGCAAGTCAGACTTCTCACACAGCAAAAAGACAGAAATCACATTATCACATTGGCAAATTGAGTCAAGGGATTAAAGAGACAAATACTAAAGAAGAAATGTAAGTGAGCAGCATTGTGCAAGAGTTTGAAAACATGCAATTGAATAGTTGAAATTTAAGTTTATGATTACAGGCAAAGACAGATTATTTAGCCAGAAAGCACAGTTTATGAGTAAAGGCAACAAGATTAAATTATACATCTCATTTCCTCTTCTGCTGCTGTTTGTTTCATTTTATTAATCTTCAGGAAGTACAGTTTTCTCTTCACCCACACAGTGTACATAACCTCTACCAGAGAGACAGATTTATCCAGCCGCTAACATAATTTATAGACCCATATTTATAAAAGTAAATCTGTATACTTGTCTAGATAACTGCATATTAGTGTATCCAACTGAAGTGAAGGAGGACAAAATACAAAATACATCAGCAATTGAACACATTTGCATATGGGTAAGAGAAAGGCTATGAAGATTGAAGTCTATATGGAGTAGGGAATTCAGAAAAGGTTCTGAAATCCGTATTTCTCTTTCAGTATTCTGTAAAAAAAGCTTTATTTTAGAAACCTTAAAATAGACCTACCATCTTAATCACTGTAATGTACAAAACACTTAAGTTAAAAAATTTTAGTACCTAATTTGTAATCACGCTATATATTAGAAAAACTGTCAAAGTTTTATATCAGGTCCAACAGATAACCAAGTCCAACCAGTAGGAGGGCTGAAGATGTGGCCAGAAGGCACATGCACACAAAGCAGACATGTATACCGCATGTAAACACATATCCACAGTTGTCAACATGGGTATCAGGCAGAGACTCAGAGCACTTGCATGAACAGACAGCAAAACCGCCTCATGATTCTCCTCTCTGGCTGAGCAAGGTCAGGGTCCTTGAATGACAATATACATACACATACGTACAAGTTCAATCCCTCCAACAGCCTGGTTCAAACCTGGAGCCTGGTTCAGACCTGCAAACCTGCAGCCTGCCAGTAACCTCAATCTTAGTCTCCCCAGTTGATGGCAGTGGTGCATACAATCCCAAGGTTATAGCCCCACGCAAGCTTCTGGTAGAGATGACTGCACACAGACACACAGACACAGACACAGACACAGACACACACAGGATTCACCTGTCCCCAATACCTGGGCACTGGAGTTGAGGATCACCTAGGAATACTTTGGAGTGGTCCATAAAATGCATCCTTTCCCACCTGCAACTGCTTTCCCCTGCTTCTCTAAGCCTACATGCAAGTAGGTTTTGATGGTCTGATGGTACCTGTAATGGCCTGAGGGGTAGCTGGGCCAGGGTATTTTTTTGGACTCCTCCTCCTGCCTTTGCCTCTATGCTCCTTCAGGATGTACAGATGAGCTTTTATCATGTAACCTAACAAAACCCAGCATGTTAAAGAAAATAACGAACTTAAAAATTACTAACCACCACAATTAAAACAATTTTTCTGCAGTCATATATAGGATCTTTACAATTTTCTTAATCAATATAGAATTTCATTTTGCTATCCTAAGCCAAATTTATGCAATTTTGAAAGGCTAAACAGTAGCATATAGAAATAAAAGTTAGACTTGCAGTTATAGACAAAAGCATTATGCACCTTATGTCAAGCTGACACCATTTTCACTAAGGCTTATTAGTGACCCTGTTTTTCTTCCACTGAAATCAATAGCAAACACTCCAATACTTTCTATTATCCCACACTGAGAAAATGCTAAATAATCTTCTCCTGATTAACTTTTTTTTTTTTTTCAAACAGTATTAACACTTGACAGTTTGGTAAATCTAGGCAATATAGTGTGATACTTTGCTTTTTCCCAATTAAGAAAGATGTAAAGTAAGTTATTTTCATATGCAGATTGATATTATTCTCCTCTGATAAAAATGTAAACTTAAAGGAATGTTATAAGAATTTAGATATTAGTGGTTTTTTTTCTAAAATAAAAATAAATATGGAATTTTTCTATAAACTTGCAAATTTTCAGAAGCATTAGGATAAACTTTAAATAGCAAGCATGGTAAAATGTGCATAGACAGAGTGAGATGAGCAAGGTACCCTGAGATCTCCAGATGACAATGTATCAGAAGAATAAGCAAAACATGAAAAATCTCCAATCCGTTACTTATTTAAACCAATTTTCCTTTCTGCAGCCAGCCTGTTTCCCTCTCTCATAAAAGACAAGCAAAGCATATCAGTTGCTGGTCCATATTTGAGGTAATCCTTTTCAGAATATGTTCATGGACTAATTACAGGCTGGTGTAGAGTTGAAGAATCTTTACTTCTTTATAAACATATGTGGTTTTAGTTGATACTTAACAGAGATGAGAGGGTATTATTTTTCCATGTACCTGATTTTCAGGAAAAGGTAACTTTTCAAGTTGTTCTCAGAAATATCTAAGTTGTAATTGAACTGAAATCACTTATCAATTTAGGTAAACAACCCACAGAGTAATTTTCCAGGAATACTCTTAATCAACATTACTAAGTCCCCCAATATTTTACAAGTCAAAATATATGCAATTTCAAGTTAATTTCCTGAAATGTGAAGTTCAAGTTAGACTTCTACATAGTTCAAGGATCATTCACTTCATCCTACAGGCTCACTTGAAAACAGAATCTTCCCAGATAGCAGCAAAGATGTGTGCTTTGTGATAATTTGGATAAAAGGGAACGATAGGGAATAGTTTGTTGGCTCAGGGTTTTTTCCCCTCCAATGAACTGAGGTGAAATAGGCTGTATGGGCAGATTTAACCCTCTAGACAACAAGGTCGCACATCCAAATATATTTTTTTACTTGGTAAATCTGAATGTTCCCACTGACTCTGTTGAAGAATCTTAACAAACTGAATAATGCCTCATGAACTTATCTAATTTAACTTACTGAAAGTGGAGGAGTTGTAACTGGTACTGAGCACTATTTTCATTAACAAGGCTGAACTCTCAGGTATTTACTCATATCAGTGATGTTATCCATATGACTAACTTGAAAAAAGTCAGTGGGAGAAATTATGTGTGTAAAACCATCAAATACCAATTTCACAATGTTGGAAACTGAAATGATTGAGTATTATATTTGTCGTTTTCTTTTTTTTTCTCTCTCTCTCTTTTTTTTTTTTATTCTTAAACTAAGATTCTCTTTAACAATTATTTTAAGCAGCCAAAAAAAGAATGTTACTCCCCCCTCCCAAAATCTTCAACCAACATTTGGTTGTTGGTCAAAGACTTAATCTGCAAGCAAAATACTGTGGGAAAGGTACCAATTTTGGTATTAGTTTTAGAATGATAGAATTGTCTAGGTTGGAAGAGACATTTCAGATCATTGAGCGCAATCATCAGCCTAACACTAACAAAAACCATACCTAAAACATGTGGCTAAGCAGTACATCTATCCATCTTTTAAACACCTGTAGAGGTGATGATTCCATCACTTCCCTGGGCAGCCTGTTCCAATGTTTGATAATGTTTGTAGTGTAAAAAGTTTTCCTGATATCCACTCTAAACCTCCTCTGGAGCAACTTGAGGCCATTTCCTCTTGTTCTATCACATGTTACTTGGGAGAAAAGACCAGCTCTCACCTCTCTACAACCTCCTTTCAGGTAGTTGTAGAGAGTAATAAGGTCTCCCCTCAGCCTCCTTTTTTTCCAAGCTAAACAACTCCAGTTCCCTCAGCCACTCCTCATAAGACTTGTTTTCCAGACCATTCACCAGCTTCATTGCTGGTTCATTTAGACTCTCTCAAGCACCTCAACGTCTTTCTTGTAGAGAGTGGCCCCAAACTGAACACAGTATTTGAGGTGGGGCCTCACCAGTGCTGAGTTACAGTGGGATAATTACTTCCCTAGTCCTACTCACCACACTATTCCTGACACAAGCCAGGTTGCTGTTTGCCTTCTTGCCAACCTGGTCACGCTGTTGGCCCATATTCAGCTGACAGTCAACCAACACTCCCAGGTTCTTTTTCTGCCAGGCAGCTCTCTAGTCAATCTTCAATTTTATCTTCCATATTCAACTTCCAAATTGCCTCAGATTGGTCCAGAGAAGGTTTATATTGGATATTAGGAAAGATTTCTTCATCAAAAGGGTTATCAAGCATTTGAACCTTCTGCCCAGGGAAATGATTGTTTCACCAACCCTGGAGGTATTTAAAAGATATGTAGAAGTGCTTAGGGCCACTTGTTAGAGTGAGATTGATGGGTGGACTCAGTGATCTTAAGATTCTTTCCAAAATAAATGATTCTATAATTATATGATTTTAAGCATCAGTAATAACAATTAAAATTCTTAACACTGACAATATAATTTTTGGTGTCAAAATTGTATGTTCAAAATTGAGGATTATGAGAATAAGGGTTTGCTTCATGTATCTAGATGTGTCAGTTTTCAAATGCATGATCAGGCTGCTCTACTTATAGTAAGGTAGAGTTATACACTGCATGTTGTTAAACCAAAATTATATAATGAAGAATTATTGTGCTTAAGACCTTTCATCTGGTGCAAGAATTGGAAGATTTCCAAACAACAACATAGGGAAGAAAGAACACCATATTCTTCAGAAAATGCCTGTGCCACAGAGTTCATGTCAGAAGGTAGGCAAGTCACCGGATCTACATTTTAACATCTGGTCGTGTTTTTTTCCTCATTTACTGCATAATTAATGTAAAGACACCATGATCCACAATGGTGAAAGTTCTAAGAGTTAACAGCTACAGTTGAAGTGGATTTAAAATTGAGCTTTCAACATACCATGTAACTTGCAGTACTCAGGGTATTCAGTACTCAGGGTATTGAGTTATTCAGATGCTGATAAATGTTCAGTGATGTGAGAAATGAGCTGAACTTTGCTTCAGGTACTTGTCAGTGTGTCTGTATTGACGGAGGAGGCTCAGCGATAGTGGAGTCTCCCCCATTGTATCCAACTAATCCTTAGAAATGCCCTGGAGTGTTCCAGAGATCCTGGTTTATGGGAAGCTATTTAGGTGAAGAGAATCAGACTGATGGCTGTGATGGCAGACAATAGGTGGACAGAGGACTGTGAAGGTGGATGATAAACAAACAAGTGGACAGGCGATTAACGGCAGACTGATAAGGGAAGGCTGAGAAGTGGACGAAGGCCACCTGGAGGGTGACTGATGAAAATGAGGATATGACCACCGGATGAAGTAGATGACCGCCAGGGTGCTTGTTAACTACTAAGACTGGACAGTAGATGATAGCAAAGACTGAAACAATGTGTAGTATAGTGAACTAATTAGAGGCGTGTAGAATGGGTGTGTGCCTTGTAAGGTAAAGAAGTGTAAACTAGATCTGTAATAGGTCAGGCGGTCAAGAAGAATGTGAGCTCCAATTTCTCAGCCAATGAGAAGAGAAACAGGAACTCAGGTGGCTGGGAAAAATGGTATTAAATATCTAAAAACTAAAGATCAGTGTGCCTCTGCTTTGACATGCACCTGATTCAGCTTTGTTTTGTACAATAAATTGTATCTTTGCTCTAGTAATTTTGTCCTCTTTAAATCAAAGAATGATAGAATGGTTTGGGTTGGAAGGGACCTTAAAGATCATCTAGCTCCAACCCCCCTGCCATGGGCAGGGACA
>JAOQGL010000141.1:0-14750 GCA_027564165.1 Gallinago nigripennis | reverse complement strand
GGGGGGGGGACGACGGACGGACAGACAGAGACGGGGGGGCAGCGCTGCGCCCACCTGCAGGGGGGCTGCTGCCGGTACGGCCCCGCTCCGCTCCCGGGGCACTGCCTCCTCCGCCGGTCCCTCTCGCTGGGTGCCCACCGGGGGGGTGGGGAGGGGGCTACACGGGCTGCCTCTGCGGGAAGAAGCGGGGAGGGGGGGGGGGAATGTGTCAGTTCGGTGGTGGTCCCGCTGCGGGACCACCTTGGTCCAGTCCCCGGGCTGTCCCCATCAGCAGCCACCCACCCTGCCCACCCAGGAAGAACTGGGTGACCACCCAAGATTAATTCATTTATAGTACACCCCCACCCCCCCCCACCCCTTCATTGCCCAGGGAAGGGGGATAAAAGCCCCGTAACCCAGCTGGGGGTCCCAGATCTGGCACCCACTCGCCTGCTCTCACAGTGGAGGGGTCCTGGTGTCCCCCAGGGACACGACATCCCAAGGGATGCCCCGTGCCATGAGCCCAGGGTGGGTGTGCTGTGGGTGTCCCCAGGGGGATGTGGTCTGAAGACAGGTCCCCCTACCCCAGGGGGCTGCAGGGCACTGGGGAGGTGTTGGGCGGGCTCTGGGCTTACCTTATGTTTGGGACATTTCAGAGAGAAGCTCTCTTCAGTTAAGAAGCAACCTGCGAGGAGGAGAAAGCCATGTCAGGGAAGTCCCTGCCCTGCTGGACAGCTGTCCCCCAGCGGTGGGGACACAGCATCCTCCATGGCCTCCCACCACCATCCGGACAAGCCCCACCATTTGTGTGAAGGGTGCAGCTGAGGCCAGCTAAACTCAGGACACCAGCCAGCACTGGTGGCACTGGGGGCATCACCATCCTGCCCTTGGGTGGGCTAGAGCGTTGTGGAGTGGCCAGCCTTGTGGCCAGTTGAGTTGGAGGGTGCTGGGGGGGGGATGTCCCCACACCCCTTGTCCCCTCGGCCGGGCTCACCTGTGTCGACGGCACACGCGTAGTGGTAGGTGTGGGGACACCCCTTGTGGCAGCAGCCCACGGTGGCTCCCGCTTGCTGGCAGCTCGAGCACTTCTTTAAACGCACCCGGGAATTCGGAGCAGGGAAGGAGAGAGATGTGGAGAGACAGAGAGACCCCGTCAGAGCCCAGCGCAGGAGCAAATCACCCCGACGGCTCCCACCTCGAGGGGAACGCGCTGGCCCCCCCTGCATCTCCCCAGCCCCACGCTGCCTCCCTCCCCCGGGCAGCATCCTTCCTCCTGCACGGGTTCAGCACGGGCGACGCTGTGCCTCTCGCTTGGATGTCTGTGACCACACACAAAGTTTTCTCCCCGCCATACAGTTCCCCTGGATGGCACCAAGCCCGCAGCCATCCTCCCCGGGGTGGCAGGAGCAGCAGTGAAGGGTCCACGGCCTGGACCGTGCCATGACTCGGTGGTGGAGGACCACAGTGTTCCCCAGAGGGAGCACCCGACCCCACAGCATGGGCAGGGAGAGGGCAGCAGCCTCCAGACAGCCATGCCACACGCCTGGAATACAGCCAGCCCCAAATCCTTGGGGGGGCTTGCCGGAGAACCCTGCCCATCTTCTGCTGGGTGGCTGTCCCCTCCCACTCCCCTGCACAAAACACCCACATCCCCTTGACGGTTTCTCAGCAGCATCCTCCCTATTTTGCTCACTCGAGGAGCCCCTGTCCCCCTGCCTCCAGCTCCCTTTCCCCTGCTGCCCATCACCGTGGCATCAGGCCACATCGTGCCCACGTTCATCTTCCATCCTGCCTTCACCAGGCTGCGTCCCTCCCGCTCTGAGCAGCCCCTGTGACACACAGCTGTGCCAGGGGACATGACCCATCGCTGGGCCAGGGGACGTGACCCACTGGGCTCAGCATCCTCACGGTCCCGGGGGCGGGGGAGAACCCTGCTGCCCTCCCGAAATATAACAACATAAATACGCTTCTACGCCTAAAAAGGGGGGGGGCGGTTTAGGCGCTCTCAGAGACGCGGCAGCACAAAACTCGCAGAAAACCAGTGGGGTTCATGGTGCCTGAATGCCCGCCCCACTCTCCCCGGGCGATTCGTCGGGGCCAACCCTATTAATTTTCATCCCGGCCAGCGGCGCAGCCGGCGGAACGGCTTCGGCTGGAGGAGGCTGGTGGGAGATGCCACCATGCTGGGGCGGGCGGCCGAGCTCTTACCAGGTCGGCAGCCGCCTTGACGGCCTCCTGCAGCCCGTAGAGCTTCCCCGCCACCAGGAAAACCCCAGCGGTCCATACGGCACAGGCCTCGTGCAGCCAGTGCTCCTGCGTGTCGCCCGCCGGCTCCTGCGGCGGGGACTCGGCCTTGTGACATTCGTGCCGCCGGGGCTTTTCGGCCGCCTCCTCGCCCTCTGTCCTCTCGTCACAGCAGTAGCAGCTCTGCAGCCTACGGAACATGCCCCGCGGGCTGGAGCGCAGGGCGCTCTGCTTGGCCGCCTCGGCGGCAACCTCCGGCCGCGCCGCCTTGCCGCCGGCACCGCAGCCCCCCTCCGTCCCTCGGGGCGCCCGCTCGGCCGTGGCCGGGGGCATGGCGTCCTCGCCCGGCCCCTCTGCCCGCGCCTTCTCCTTCAGCCGCGACTTCTTCTTGGGCAGGCAGTCCTCGGGGTAGTAGGGCCCGCAGAGGTCCCCCAGGTCCTTGTAGTTGGCGGGGTTGCGGCACAGGCAGCAGACCAGGCAGGCGGCACTCAGCGCCTTGGACACCACCGGCCCCATGTGCATGGTGGAGGAGGCGGGCAGGGCTGCCCGCGGCCGTGGGGCAGGCCCGGCCGGTCCCCGTTGCAGCCTGGCCTCCTCGCCGGGCGAGTTGACGACAGTGCAGGCGGTGGTGAACTCGCCGCGCCGCTCCACGCGGACGTAGGGGACGAAGGGGGGTGCCCGGCTGTCCGCCCGCAGCCGCTTGCAGGAGATGTACTTGAGCCGGATCTCGGGCTCGGCGGGGTGCAGCAGCGGGGCCTGCTGGGGCTGCCGCCGCCGCTTGCCGCGGCTCTTGCACCGCGCCGGCACCGCCTTGGCCTTGCCATGGGCCAGGCGCTTCCGCTGCCGCTTGGAGTAGCCGTTGTAGTTGGAGTGGTTGGCCCTCGGCTTCGGCCCCCGTGCCGGCCCGGCTGGGGGGCGTCCCTCTGGGGGGCCATCACCGCCCCCTGCCTCCTTCTCCTCGCTCTTTGGTTTCTTCCCCTCCCGTGGTGCCTCCTCCCCGCCGCCCGGGCCGGCCGCACGCTCCCGGGGGTGCGGCGGTGGTGGCAGGGGACCCAAGGGCGCCTTGGCCATGCCCAGCGCCGCCGCTTTGCCCTTGCGGTTCCTCTTCTTGGGCAGGAGCCCCAGGGTCTTGGCCGCCATGGTGGAGCTGGGTGGGACCCCCAGGGCCGGTGCACAGGCCTCCCCCTGGCAGCCATCGGCAGAGAGCTTCTTCCCACCGCCCAGCTTCCCCTTCGGTGCTCGGCCGTTGGGGTTCCGGCAGAGCTGCTCGGCCATCGGCATGGTGGGCGCCTTCTGTGCCACCACCGGCTTGGGCAGCCGCATGTCACCCACCGCCGGGGCCACCCCGCTGTGCTTCACCGTCCGCTCCCTCTCCGCCCCCACCGGGCTCAGCGAGGTGCCATAGGCAGCCACCGTGGCTGCCGCCCCTGCCGTGGCTGCCGGTTTGCAGGCAAACTTCTTCAGGTTGGGCGAGGTGATCTTCTGGACGATGGCCTCCAGCTTGAGGCCGCGGCCTTTGCGGGGAGGCAGCACTTTGGTCTTGGTGGCCTCCTGGAAGGCCGCCCGGGAGGTGATCTTGATGCAGACATCGGGGGCCTCCTTTGGCGGGGGGGGCTTGGGGAGGGCTTCGCCAGAACTCTTGGGGGGCAGCTTGGCTTTCACCTTCTTGGCCACGGGCATCTTCTTGAAGAGGCTGGGGGTGGGCTCCGGCTTCTCCTCCTTCACGCCGCCACTGTTGCTGCGCAGGACCAGGTTCCTCTTCTTGGTGGGGATGGGGGACATGAAGGTGGACTTCCTCTTCAGCGAGTGCAGGGGCCGCTCGGACATCTTGCCACCCATGCCTGGCCCCGCTTTGGGCAGCTTCATCCGAGCACCCACCTTGCCCTCCTTGTGGGGGCTGCCCGGGGCTGCCAGCTTGAAGGCGGGTGGGAGGTGGTTGTTGGAGATGAGCTTCTTGGGCGCCTTGCAGTTCTTCAGCCGGACGTCGGCCGCCCGCTTGCCCCGCCGCCTCTTGGTGTAGAAAACCTCCTGCGTCTTTGTCCGGGAGCGCAGGATCATCGACCTCTGGTCCCTCTCCCCCACCTCCACCGTGTCCCCGTCCGGCGGTGTCGGCCCCACCACCTCCTCCGCTGCCACCAAGCTGGGCACCAGGAGGGTGGCATCGCTGGCGTTTTGGACCACCTTGGGGGCCGGCCGGCTGCTGCGCTTCCTGGCTTTGAAAGCCACCCGCTGCTTCACGCCGCAGGCGGGCTTCTTCCCCAGCTTCTCCTGGTGCGTGGGGGCCTTCAGCCCCTCCAGCGGGGCCGGGGTGCGGGGCTCGGCGAGGGCGGTGAAGGAGCGGGTGCACATACGCGCCGGCAGACCCTCGGCTGGAAACCGGGGCGTTTGGCTGTGGGCGTTCTTGCTCGGTATCTCCGCCTGCCCGTCTGGCCCGAGGCAGGCGCTGGCCACGCCACCGGCTGCCGGTAAGTCATCGAAGGGGCTCGGCACGGCGCTGCCAGAGCCGTCCCCCTCCGGCAGCCGGCAGTGGACCCTCTTGTTGCGGAGGCTCTTGCCCCGTGAGATGGGCTCCGTCTTCCCCAGCGTGTTTTCGGGAGTGAGTTGCTGCTTCACCGCGACCGACGGGGCGGATTCGGCATCGGCCACCTCCGTGTGGGACGTCTCCCCTCCACCACTCTCCTCCTCAGGCTGGATGTGGGGCAGAGAGGACTTGAACCAGCTCTTCACCTTGGTCTCCGTGCCCACGGCGGGGCCCAGCAGGATGACGGACTGGCCGGAGAGGCGCGAGCCTGGAGCCGAGCTCTCCTTTTCCACTGTGCTGACGGTCTCCTCGGCGGACACGGGCACCTCGCTGGAGGACAGCACGGCGGGCATCTCCGGAGGCTTGGGTGGTGAGGCATCGTATGCCATTGACTTCTGTTCTGAGCCAGCCAGCTCGCAGAGCGAGGAGTACTCCTCCGCCTCCAGGTCCGATTCCTTCAGGTCCGGCGAGGAGATGATGGGGATCTCACTGAAGTCCCCCGTCGAGCAGCAGTGCCGGGTGTCCTGCAGCCACCTCTCGCTGTCCGCCTTTGTCGCTTCATCGTAGGTCAGCGTTTCTTCCTCCTCCTCCATCGCTTGCTGGCCAAAGTCCCGGGCCGGCTCGCTCTTGGCCGGCTGCTCACCGTCACATAGATCCAAGCCACAGGCATTTTTTTTCTCCTTGCAGGAGCCCACCAATTTGCTGGGGAACAAGCCCTTGGGGAGGTCGGTGGCTTGCAGATCCTTCCACCGCAGGCACGCCTCACCCAGGCTCTCCTCTGGCCACTCAAAGTGCTCCATGGTGTTCTCAGACCCCACCGAGTTGGCGGTGGTGTTCGAGTAGCAGCTGTAGCTGGTGGCCCCCGCGCTCGATGTCGCTGCCGGGATGCTGGGCTTGGAGTTGAAGGCCAGCTGGGCAGTGTCCTTCAGTGCATCCTTGGTCTCAGCAGCCGCAAACTCCACCTGGGGACCCTCGTACACCTCCTCACCGAAGTCCTTCCCTGTGCTGGCCCCCGAAGCCTTGTCTAGTTTGAGGGGCTCGGTGAGCGTGCTAGAGTCACCCTGGCTGGGCCAGGTGCCCTTCACCATGGAGTCCAGGCAGGGCCGGTGGTTTTCCAGCTGGAAGGGGGACTTGGTGGCCTCCTTGCTCAGCATGGGAGAGTTGGCCCAGGCTTTGTCTGCTTTCTCGCTGATGGCGTCCTGCAGGACGATGATCTCGGAAGCCAGCTCCTCCTGGGACAGGGCGCTGAGGAGCAGCCGGGGACAGTCCCGTTCGTTGGTTACGTACTTGGTGAAGGTCTCCAGGGGCAGGCTGGCGTGGATGCTCTGGAAGGAGTCATCTGATTTGGTGGACATGTCGTCTGGGGAGGTGACGGAGCAGGTGGACACCGACTCAGGCTTCGCCTTGGAGTTGCTGTTGACGCGGGCAGGGCTGCGGTTCTGGTTGCAGTACAGGAAACTCCTCTCCAGCTGGTCCTCTGACCCGCTGAGATAGTCAGCGTCCTGTGTCTCAGCATGGACGGACTGGGGGGTGCTGAGTGGGTCGGACAGGGGGGTCCCCACCTGCTCTGCCGAGTAGGTGCTGCTCTCAGGGCTGCAGTGCTGCCCCTTGAGCTGCTCGGGGGTCCTCGCTGGGTTCTTGATGCCCTTTTTCTGGGGCACAGCCGTTTTGGAGAGCAGCAGCTGCTGGACGGTGTTGGAGATGTTCTCCACCTGGGAGGTGAGCGCCGTCAGGCTCTGCAGGCTCAGGTCCGACAGCAGGTTTTCGGGCAGCTTCTCCTTCTGCAAGTTCTTGCAGTTCCCGGATTGAGCATCGGGGCTCGTCCCGTCGGTGGGAGAAGGGTTCAGCAGTGGCATGAAATGGCTGTGGTCAGCGATGCCGGCGGGGAAGGAGCCAGCGCTCAGCGGCTGCTGGCTATACTGGAAGTTCTCCAGGTTGGGCATCAGCGGGGAGGGAGTGGAGCTGTAGGACGGGGACCTGCCGACAGAGCGAGCCGGCGAGTGGCTGGCGCTGGGGCTGAAGGTCTGGTAGTACTGCTCCGGCGTCCGGACGGGCGGCGCATCACCCTGGCAGTAGGTCTGGCCCGGCTGGTTGTAATGTTGGTACTTGGCCAGGTTTTGGTAGTGGAGGGTCTCTGGGGCGTGATGCCGCCCTTGCAAGGGCTGCGGGGGCTGCGGGGGCTGCGGCGGCTGCGGGGGCTGTGGCGGCGGCGGCGGCGGCTGCGGGGGTTGCGGCGGGGGCTGCGGGGGCTGCTCGTAGCCGATGCGGTTGGGCTGGTAGCCGTGCAGGTTGGGCACGCGGGGGCCGGGGGCCAGGCTGGCGGCGCTGCCCAGGGGCCGCTCCAGCGGCGGTTGCCCCGAGGGAGCCGTGCAGCTCTTGTAGGAGTGTGCTGGCTGGCTGCCCCCCGGCACCGAGGAGTAGGTGGAGGAGGCAGGGAAGGACTGTGAGTGCTGCCCGAAGTGGGGGCTCTGCGAGAAGGGCATGGGCGAGGAGACGTCATTCGGCAGCTTCTGCCGCTGCAGCTTGGGGTAGGGGAGGGCGGGCTGCTGCTGCTGCTGCTGCGGCTGCTGCTGCTGCTGCTGTTGCTGGAAGTGAGTCCGGAAGGGCAGCGGGGCGGCCGCCGGCTCGTGGTACGCTCGCCCGCCCGCCAACGCCGCCGTCTTCTTCATCAGGCTGTCCTCATACTTGGCCACGCCGCCGGGCAGCGCCTGCGGCTGGCCACCCCACGCCTGCAAGCTCTCGTCCCCTGAATAACGGGCCGGGTAGGGGCTGTTCTCCTGCACGGCGTAATTGGAAAAGGCCGGCCTGCCTTGCAGCTGCTGCCCTGCTAATTGCTTGTTTCCCCGGTGGTATTTCTCCACGGCGCTGTTCTCATAGCCCGAGTACGGCAGTTGCTGCTGACTGTAGTACTCCTTCGCCACCAGCCTCTGCCGCTCGCAGTTCGGCCCTGCCTGACTTTGATGCCTGTAATTCTCCAGGCGTGATGTATCTTGTGAAGTCGGCTGGTAGCTCTGCTGGTTGCCATGGAAACCACACCTTTCTCGAAAGGACTGCATGGCGCGGGCTCGTTATCTGCGAAGAGAGAGAGGCGAGAATTCAAATGAAGCATCGCCACCGTGGCGGGCCGGGGAGCGCGGCCGCGCGCGGAGAGGGGGCAGCGTCGCCTGTGCGGTGGGGGCATCGCCTCGCCCGCCGTGGCGTCGCCCCGCTGGTGCTGCGTCGCCTGGTCGGCACCCTGGAGCACAGCGCCTGGCCGTTCATGGCTTTGTATTGTCCTGCATCGCCTGGCATCACCCTGCAGTGCATCACCCTGCATCGCATCCTATCGTGTGGCCCTGCATCGCCTCGCGTCGCCCTGTGTCACATTGTCCTGTACCCCATTTTATCACATGGCCCTGCATTGTATCCCTCTTCATTGCATTCTATCGCACGGCCCTGCATCGCATTGCATCCCCCTTTATTGCATCCTATCGCATGGCCCTGCATCGCATTGCATCCCCCTTTATTGCATCCTATCGCACGGCCCTGCATCACCTCGCATTGCCCTTCATTGCATCCTATTGCATGGCCCTGCATCACCTCGCATCCCCCTTCATTGCATCCTATTGCATGGCCCTGCATCACCTCGCCTCCCCCTTCATTACATCCTATTGCATGGCCCTGCATCACCTCGCATTGCCTTGCATTGCATCGTCCTGCATTGCATCCTAGCACGTGGCCCTGCATCTTATCACATGGCCCTGCATTACAACGCCCTGCATTGCACGGCCTTGAATTGCATCACCTTGCATCACGTCGCCTTGCATCACCCTGCATCGCATTGACCTGCATCATGTCGCCTTGCATCGCCCTGCATCGCATCACCCTGCATCTCATCGCCTTGCATCACCCTGCATCACGTCGCCTTGCATCACCCTGCATCACATCGACCTGCATCACATCACCGTGCATCGCCCTGCATCGCATTGACCTGCATCATGTCGCCTTGCATCGCCCTGCATCGCATCGCCTTGTATCGCCCTGCATCGCCTTGCCTTGCATCGCCCTGCATCGCATCACCCTGCATCATGTCATCTTGCATTGTATCACCCTGCGCCGCCTGACCTTGCCCTGCACTGCCCTGTGTTGCCCTAGATCGCAGCAGCTGGCTTCCCATCACCTCCCATCACTCTCCATCGCACCACGTTACCCCCACATCACACCGTTTGCCGTCGCATCCCCTCGCCTTGCGTTGCCCTGCGCCATCCTTTATCACATCTTGTGTGGCTCCACGCCGCATCGCCCCGCTTCGCACCATGGTGCCTGTGAGCTGGGGAGGGGGTGGCTGGGATCTGACTGTCCCCTCCCTGCCTGCAGCGTGCCCAGCCAGCCCTCCTCGCCCTGCTGCTGGGAGCCTTCCCCATCTCCGCTGCCTCCCCCAGCTCTGCAGGGCTAACAACCCCCCTCCCTGCCTGCCCTGCGTGGCTCAGTGCCCCCCTGCATCATGTTGGGGTCCCCCAGCCCTGCTGCTCTGCATTTCACACACCCGCTGCCCCTCACCTCTGCAAATCACTTACCCCCTCTCCTCGCACACCCTCCCCAGGGATGCCGGGATCCCGCGAGCCCTTCCGAACACCCCGCTTATCACCATTCTTTTTAATTATTGGACTAATTACTGGAAGCAGCAGCGTGGAGGGCCAGAACCACAGGCTCTGCTGCAAAAAAAAAAAAAAGTCATTTCAACTCGCTGGCTCTGCCCGTCTCTGCCTGCTGCTGCCTCCCACAGCCCCCCCGGCCCCAGCCGATACCCCCTGCCCCGGCGCGATACCATCTGGAAGCTGTCTGCTCCCGCCAGCAGACGGCTATTAGCCGAGCGCCTCGCCACCGTGGTCATTAAACCTCCCCGTTTCCTAGCCCCGCTTGCGTGAGGTGCAGGGAAGCACCTGGGTCACCAGTTTGATCTCAGAGGCAGCCGAGTGGCTTGCGGGGGGCTAATGAAGGGCTGGGTGGTGGGGGTGGTGGGGATGGATGCATCCTGCCCGTCCACAGCACCTGGGGGTCGGAGGCGCTGGGGAGAACACAAGCTCTAGTTTTGGCAGTGGATTGAGATTGGGGAGCCTGAGTGCTGCTAGATGCAGCCCCAAGGGTCTACAGCTCCCTGGGGACTTCCCTTGGCACTGTGCTGCCGTGGTGACCTCGTGCCGTCCCCTCTGCCTTCGTTAAGGTGATGAGTATAATGAGGGGGGAGGTGGAGAACAAGCCCTGGGCCCCGGCAAACCTCCTCATGGTGCCAGTCACGCTGGGCAGCCCCAAGCCAGGGAGGGGGCCACATGTGTCCCCACCACCACCCTTATGTCACCGCCACAACGTCCCAAACGGCGTGTGGCTCTGGCCAGTCCCTTTGTGGGTGGCTCTGCCGTAGCAGCACAAATCACCACCGCTGGCTTGACCAGTCCCAGTCTGGTCCTCCCTTTCCTCGCAGTGCCTGGTGGACACCGGTAACATCTCAGCACCTTTTCAGGATCTACAGACACCCAGGGGGCTTTGTTTTGTTATATTTCCATGACCCCCAGTGGCTCAGGGATGCACCGATCGCACAGTGCCCTCCGGCACTACTCGGTGTCACCCACGCCAGCCCGGCACCCCGATCCCCTATCCCGTTTTGGATGCTCTCCATGTTGCTCCCCGGTACAACAGCTGCATCACGCAGGCTGCCCGGGCAACTGGATGCGGTTAAAGCCTAAATCCCAGGGAAAAGACGGGGTCAATTAAAAATCCGGTGAGGCCGGCGCGAAAACCTCTACCGCGGCGCTGCCCTGTCCTGCGCCGGGGCTGCGGGAACAAAGGCAGCAAAATCAAAGCCAGGCCTCTGGGGCAGCCCCGGGCGGCGGCGAGAAAATTAAAGGGAGAAAAGGGCCCCTCGCTCTCCACGTGGAAGCAGGTTCGAAAAATGAAATCGGCTTGAGGAGACCCCGGGCTTGGTTCTTTAAGGAGAGCTTCCCCCTCTTCTCCCCATCCCCCCCCCCCTTCTAGTTTATTATGAATTATTATTATTTTTAACTAATTATTATTTTTTTTTTTCAAACAGCTGGGACAATGCCAGGTTGAGCAAAAGCAGCCGGTGCAGGGGGAGCACGTGTTGGGGGTGTGTGTGTGTATGTGCTGGGTGTGCACGTGTGCGGGGTGTGCACGCCTGGGGGGCTTGCACACTTGCAGGCTGTGCGTGCCCACAAGCAGGGTGTGCATGTGGGTGGGCGGGAGGACACACACCCCCCCCCCTTCCCCAACAGGATCAGGCCACGAGGACAGCCAGTTTTGGCCACATCTGGCAAGGTCTGGGGCTCCTCCAGCACCCCTGGGTGTCTTCTTACATGGGGCTGGATGAGGCCCATGGGGCAGGAGATGAGACTGGGGTTACCCGACATCAGCCAAAATCCTGCGCCGGGGCCACGGCACCATCTCCCTGCAGGTCACACGGATTGTGCCAGGGGTGGGATGCTGCCATTTGGGGCCGGGAGGGGACACGCTGATCACCGGCAGCACCCGGACCTGCCGGCAGAGCCAGCTCTTCCCTCAGCTCTGCCGCAGCTTTGCCGGAGAAGGGCCGTAACAGATGCTGCTGCCTGATGTAGGCTGTTTCCCAGCAAACGCTTTAATGGCATCAAATCAAGCTGTCGACAGCAGCGAGGTTACGGCCCTTCCCGGGAGGGGGAGGAGGCTGCGGCCACGTCCTGGGGGCCCTGCACGCTCGCTCCCCCCGCCACGTCCCTGCCAGACGTGCTCTCCCAGCCCTGGAGAAGTTTTTCCAGCCCGGCTCCCGCTGCCCCTGCGATGGGAATGGATACGGGGTTGTCGGCGCATGGCTGCAGCCGGACCCCTGCCCTTGGTGGCCCAGCAAAGCCACCACAGCTGCAGCCAGGGCAGCAGGGTCCCTGGGAAGGGGTCTCCAAGGCATCTGTGGGAGGACACAGGGACTTGGGACCATCACAATGCCCACAGCCAGTGTGATCCTGTCCCTGCAATGCAAGGAGCTGCATTCACCTCTGGCTGCGGCCAAACCCGAGCACTCTGTCCCCATGGTCCCCAGGGACACGTGGACAGCCCAGCCAGCCCCACAGATCCGGGCACAGCCCTGGCATCACCCTTTGGGGACATGCAGGACCCGCCGCACCTCCCAGAGCCGGTGCATGACCCGGGTCCATGCTGTGGTGCACGAGGCCGTGCTGCACTGCATGGGGCTGACGGTGCATGGGGCTGATGCAGCACAGGGGACCGACGCGGTGCATGGGGCTGATGCATTGCTTGGGAGTGATGTAGTGTGTGGGGATGACACAGTGCATGGGGCTGGGGCAGCGCGTGGGGCTGACGTGGTGCATGGGGCTGATGCAGGACATAGAGCTGACATGGTACATGGGGCTGATGCAGTGTGTGGGGCTGACATGATACATGGGGCTGACACAGTGTGTGGGGCTGACGCGGTGCATGGGACAGACGCAGTACATGGGGCTGATGCAGTGCATGGGGCTGACACTGTGTGGGGCTGATGCAGTGCGTGGGGCTGACGTGGTGTGTGGGGCTGACACTGTGCATGGGGCTGACATGGTGTGTGGGGCTGACATGGTGTTTGGGGCTGATGTGGTGTTTGGGGCTGATGTGGTGTGTGGGGCTGATGCGGTGCGTGGGGCTGATGCGATGTGTGGGGCTGATGCAGTGCGTGGGGCTGATGCGGTGCGTGGGGCTGATGCAGTGTTTGGGGCTGATGCAGTGCGTGGGGCTGATGCAGTGCGTGGGGCTGATGCGGTGCACGGTGCTGGTGCGGGGCGCGGAGCCGGGGCACAGCGTGGCAGTGCCAGGCCAGCGCAGCCCTGCAGCTGCAGACGCCTGCCTGCGCAGCAGCTCACAGCCTGCCTGCTGCTCAGGAGGATTTGTGCTGCGTGGCTGGGTTTGGTGTTATTTTCCTCCCCCCCCAGCCCTCCTTCCTTCCTTGCCTTCTCCCCTTTCCTCCCTCTTCCCCTTGGCTGGCAGGGACATGGCAGGGCTGGATCCGGAGACCTCTGAAGGCAGCTCAGGACTTCCCATGGCAGGGGACCCTTGGTAAGCATCCAAGACCCCTCAACGCCTTGGCCCCCGGGGGCAGTGGGCATCCCCTGACCCCCCCCCCCGCATCCCGGCCTCGCTTCCCAGCTGCTGCTCATCCCTGGGGGGCCTGATCCGAGGGCCCCCAGCCCTTGCTGCTCCTCCGGCTGCTCCTTCCTCGCCTTTGCTGCTGCGCCATCAACGAGGACTCGACGGCTAAAAATAGCAGCGCGCTCTCACAGGGGGGGCACTTCGCCAGCCCAGCAGCACCAGCACCACGGACCACCCCAAAAATCCCTGCACCAAACCCCCTCCCAGCCTTCGCCTCCCACCCAGGGGTGCAGCAAAGGGACGGACACCACCCTACCTTCCCCTCCCACCCCCCCGAGCCCCACTTGGTGGCTCTCGGTGTGTGTATTGGGGAGGGGGGGGGAGGAATTAGCGCCTATCGAGGAGCGTCAGCCCCAGATTTGTTTAATTGTGAGCTGGTGGAGTTTAAAGAAACCCTTTCTGGCCGGCTGCCACACCGCAAACTGCGCCGGAGAATTTGATTATTAAGGGAGGAGAGAAAATGGGAAGGCTGGGAGGGAGAAGGAAGAGGGGGGGAGAGTCGGGATGTGTGGGACAGCCCAGGAAAGGAGCTGGGAATGAGAGGAACTGGGGGGGAGGGGGGGTATGGATAGACAGACAGACCCCCCAGCAGTGCAGAGGGACCCTGGGGGCTGGCCCGGGGCAGGGTCAAACCCTCCAGGCAGTTGTGGAGCTGCCGCTGTCTGTCTGTCTGTCCCTGCACCCTGTGGACACCCCTGTGATGCCCTGCACTGGGCGATGGCAGCCAGCTCGGAGGGGGTGTAGGAATGCATCCCCCCAATACACCCTCTAATGCCCCCCGTTAATGCACCCTCTCTCCAGTGCACCCCGCTAATGCACCCTCCCTCTAATGAACCCCCTTAATGCACCCTCTCCCCAACATACTCCATTAATGCACCCTTTCACCCTCCTAATGTGCTGTCCCCCCTTTAATGCACCCTCCGTCCGATGCACCCCAATAATGGTGCCTCTCCCAACAATCCCCTTTAATGCATCTTCTCTCCAGGGCACCCCCTTAATGCACCCTCCCTCCAATGAACCCCTTTAACACACCCTCTCTCCAATGCACCCCGTTAATCCATCATCCCCCCAGTGGACCCCTTTAAAATGTCCTCTCCCTAATGAACCCCTTTAATACACTCTCTCTTCAGTGCACCCCATTAATCCATCATTCCCCCAATGAACCCCTTTAATATGTCCTCTCCCTAATGAACCCCTTTAATACACCCCTCTCCAGTGCACCCTGTTAATCCATCATTCCCCCAGTGAACCCCTTTCATAAATCCTCCCCCTAACGCACCCCTTTAATACACCCTCTCTCCAGTGCACCCCATTAATCCATCATCCCCCCAGTGTTCCCCTTTAATATGTCCTCTCCCTAATGAACCCCCCTCCCCCATTAATACACCCTCTCTCCAATGCACCCCACTAACACCCCCTCTCCCCAATCCCACCCCCACCTCCTCCCACACCACCACCATCCCAATACAGCATCTTGGGGGGGGATGTATGGTACCCAGAGGCCAGACCCCAGCCCCTTGAGCCCTCTGCTTCACCCCCCCCACCTCCATCACTGTGTCGTGTGTGTGTCCCCCCCCCATTTCGGCGCTCAGCCGACCGGAGCAGCTGTTCCCTGCACACTTCACTTGCCCGCAGATGATGATAAATGGAGCTGGGGCTGCGCCGCCCATTGCGCGGGGGGGTGGGAGGATGCGGGTAGCGAAGGAGGAGGAAGAGGGATGGGGTCCCCATCTCCTGCAGCCCCCCCCGTCCCCCCCTCCCCAGATCACGCTGCTCCTCCCATCCAGCTGTGGGGGAATTCCCTGGGCAGGTCCTCCCCCCCCCCTCCCCTCCAAACCCC
>JAOQGL010000140.1:0-14779 GCA_027564165.1 Gallinago nigripennis | reverse complement strand
AGAGGAGCAGAGTTATTAGAGCACTTAAAGACCCTTGCATTTAAATGATGTGGGCTATTGAGGGCGGACCGTGACCCGTGGCACTAAGTACCGGGGCAGACATCAGTGGGTGACGGATACCAAACGTGTTCAAACATTTTGTTTTGTTTTTTTTTTTTTCTTTCCGTGGCTGGGTGTTTTTTTTCCCCAGTCCCAGCCACTCTGCTAGGTAATGTTCATCACCAAAGTTTAGGCAGATGGTGGTCCTTGGGCTGGAAGGATGATTTTGGAGGCTCCCTGGAAACAGTGTTCCTGAGGAGCATTGCAGAGATGAGGTGATGTCCCCTGGGGTCAGGTCCTTGGGAGGACAAGGGTGAAGGGAGGTTTGTGTGGGTGTGATGTGGGTGTGCTTTGTGTGATGTGGGTGTGCTTTGGCTGTTGCCTTGTGGGTTGTAGGTGGAGGTGACTGTGATTTGTTTTGCAGGCATGTAGAAAAATTTAAAAAAACAACAAAACAACTCAAAAAAAAAAACAGCAGCCAGGGAATGTATTTTCATGTTTTTTTCCCCAAGGCGGTTTTTTTTTCCCTAGTCCCAGGCGCTTGAGGCAGCAAAAGTTTAGTGTGGACAAAATGTCTAAGACATTGTAAATCCAAAATAAAGAATGCTTGCTTTTATGGCCACTTCTATATACTGCAGTTCTACTTTTAGAAATCTCTGGCTTGAACAGCAGATGGATGGCTTTTTATATAACTTAGATTCCTGGCCTTTTTTATCGTTAAGCTGCTTCACAAGAGCTGTCAGTTCTGCACGGTATGAACTTCTGCTGGCTCTACATCAACATTTGCCAGACCTCCCTAACGAGAATGCATTCAGGAAATGTTGTGGTGCATTTTTTTTGAACTTTTAAAGTCTCCGTCCGTGTGCTGTTTCTGAAGTACACTCGCTACAGAAATTTTAGGCATTGTTGTGAGCTGAAGTAGGCCAAACAAAGTTAAGCGATGTGTTAAATATTGTTTACTTACAGAATTTACTATTGTTTTGTATGAACGCCAGTGCCCTTTGCTTTCCCTGTTTGTTCAGCATGAGCTCCTTAAAGCCCACAACGTAAGCAAAGCCAAAAGAATGCACAGAAAGTATTCCTGTACTTATAACATCATGATAAAATAACCAAAAGTCTTGCAAAATCTTTGCAGTTTGTAAATTTTAGCATTGAAATGCTCTTTGGGGCTCTCAGTTCCAGCTCGCTGCAATAAATCATCGGAGAAACTACATACGTCTTGGGATCGCACTGTCTTGTCATTAACTTTTAAAAGAGTGATGTGCCTGTGACATTAAGTTCTGAATTGATCTACTGGATCAGTAAGTGTGTTCTGAAATGTCCATGAGGCTCTGTACTTGGCTTCTTAAAATTTCTTATAGCATCTTGAGGAATTCAGCTGTTCAGAGGGGTTATTGGGCATGATTTTTCCAAGTGCTGGCGTTACTACGGGCACACTGGACTATCATAAGATGGCACGATAGGGCCCAAAGCCGTGGTCAGGACTCAGTTTATCCTGCAGATTATCCGTGATGCCAGAGAGGAGAGGTGCACCTAGTCAAAGCATCGCACATGTGTCTAACGAGTCCAGCATACCAGCAGTTCATTGGGAACCCAAGTCAAATAAAAATCCACTCTCCGTGCCGAAGTGGAGTCAAGGAGGAGGGTTTGATACTCGAATGTGATTGCCCTGCACCTTTCATCCTTCAAAGGCAGATTTCGCCTTTTATGTAAAAGTGTAAGAAGGGGACAAATAAGACCTTCCAGGAAATGTGGTCATGGACTGAAGATCAGAAATCCTTCTTTGTCTTGCTAAAAGAATTCTGCATGATTGAACTTAGGAAAGGCTCTCTGCTATATATGGATTTATCACCAGTACATTCCTTTTACAGTATCTCTTTTTTTTTCCCCCTGGAAGTTTAATACACTTGCCTTAAATACACTGAGTGAAAAATAACATACTCGTCTGCTGTCTATTGTATGATGAGATAATTTTACAGCTCATATCTTTAAAATTCAGTATCTATTTGAAACAATATTTCAGGGCTGTCCAATAAAATAAAAAGGCTCAGTTGGATTTCTGCAGCTTTGTTTGTGGTCTCAGTAGCATCAAAAATGCTTGTTTCTACCAATGTAGCCTCATGCATTTCTATTAAAAAATGATACATCTGTCTTACTTGTTTACTCTAGCCTAATTCCTGATGCAAGCTTTATGACTTTATATAGATTTACTTTTTAAATTGCCTCCACTCTCAGATAATTATTTTTTAGCCTTCTTCCCGTAAAATGCTTGTTCTGTTTGCTAAAATAGTGCCATCTAAGCATTTTGTGGTTATAAATCCATGCCTTACCTCCTCCGTAATCTATGCTCCTTGTCTTTACCATGCATTACCTTACCCGCCTTTACTGGATGTAAAATAGATATCAGCATCCAAGAGGAAAAGAACACTTTCACTGCCTTCCATTTTTTACTGTGAAAAATCTGACAGGCTGGATGCACACGGAAACATTTAGATTGTCATCCTTTTGAACAGAGTTCTTGTTCTGATCTTGAAATTTTTCACAGCTTCTTTTTTTTTTGCCTTTTTTTTTTTTTTTTCCTTTCAAAAAGAGCTGGGGACAGAACCAGACAGGAACTCAGACTTTCCCTGTGGAACTAGGTGAGTGAGCTTAACGCTGCTTTGCCTTGACAAGGAAAGTACTGTGAACATGGTCTTTCCCCAAAAAACCTCATCTTTCCAAGCCAGAAACAACAAATAACACATTTGCAAAATAGTTTGAGAAAGGTAATTCTCATTCCTCGATAAAGCAGGTCTAAGACACTACATTTTCAGAGCCACTTGAGAGAGCAGATGTTGCAGAAGTTTGAAGTAGGCTCTCCCTAAAGGAAAAGGAAACCTATGGAGCAGTGAAGAAGTAGAACTTTGAAAACTGTTTTTAAGTTTTGTTCAAGTCTTCTGTTTTCTAAGTAGTCTGAGTTTGAGCTAGACTGAGTCTGGCCAAACAATCGTGCTTTTGAACTCGGACCTCATCACAGAATAAGCCTCCATCTCTAGACAGTAATTTCAAACCTTAACTAAATTTCTTAAGGCTTTCAGGCAACTTAATTCCCCTGAACTTGCATTGTAGGGAGCTTTAAAATCTCAATTGCAAGGGCTCTATTTCACTATATATTTTGCATATTGCAATTTGAGGGTATATGACTACTGATCTTCTAAAACTATATTCTGCACGTGCACATAATATAAACACAAAGAGAATTGGAAATCTTTTGCTAATGCATTAGCTGAAATATAGTTTTAAGAATTCATACAGCATAAGTGTTTTAATCTGAAACATGGATTGCATCACTCCTTGTTTCCAATAAATCATTCAGTAAACTACCCTAAGTCACTTACAGAGTCAGAAATGTCTTCTACTGTAATGAAATGTCTAATCAAATGATATCTGCTGTCTCATTCAGTTCAATCAAACTCCTTCTGTGATGGATACATTGTCTTTTTAAGAAGACATTTCATGAGCATACCTGGGCATAATAAACATGCAAATGCCAGGATTTCCATCACATCACAAAATAATCATCATTACATCACAAATTATCATCTGAAATACAGTAATGTGAATTAAATAGAGCACTACATAAATGGATTGCGTACTAAACTAAGGAAGCTACAACATTTCCCGACATTCTTCGTCATTCTTTAGCGCTGATGGCGATCTTCAGGATTTCCAGTATTAAGGACACATTTAAAAGAATCAAAGTGTTTAGGAAATTCATTTGATATTTACATAGATACAGCAGCATTAGGTAAATAGGACGTACTTGTACACAGTCAATGTAACGGTGGACAGCCAAAATACATGCCTGTAAATGTCACTATAGATAGTGGTTGCTATAAATAAAAGATGGCCATGATGAGATAAGTTCTTTATCCTTCGTAACTGTTTCTAAATATTCTATGTAAAATTGTGCTATTCTTTAAAGATATGCACCAATATGACAAAGCTTTTAAACCATAGTTTTTACCCTGCAATGTGAAAGGGCATGAACTTAAATGAAACTGAGCAGTAAATTGGCGTTCAACTATATATTACCACACTTCTTTTATACTTTATTCTAATATTTTCACTAACAGTATATTTACATAACATGAAAGCAGCTTACTGAGGGGTATGATTTACTTCCTTCATCCTCTTTTCTATATAATACTAATAAGCTTTCTCACGTGCTTGCTGATAAGAGACGTGGGATACTGCAATAAGAAGGGAATACCATATCAGTCACAATTAAAAAGCACCAAAAAGAAAAGCTGGAAAGAAAATTAAATTGCTTATAACAAGTGAAATATGAAATATAGGATTAATAATTTATTAGGGGAAAAAGGGTGATGCAAGCATAAAAGATTAAAGCATTTATATAGTATGAAAGTCAGTACAGGTATTTGTGACTTCTGCTTTAGAAGCCTTCGAAAATGTTATCAAAGACTGATGACCAACATGATTTGATAATTAGTCAATTTGATAGTTAGACACATATTGAAACACTTTTTTTGGTGTTTTTTGGTTTTTTTTTTATTTATTTGGGGGTGTGTGTGGGGTTTTTTTGTTGTTGTTTCTTTTTATGAGTTAACAGAAGGAAATGCAAATGTTGTCCACATGGGATGTGATGTGAATGCCCATCAAATGTGGCATGGAAAAATGTAAATAAGTACAAAGAAAAAAAGCAGAGCACCATTGTCTTGATAACCTAAAAAGAAAATAAGAAAAGCTTTTTAAAAAAGGATTTGATCATAAAAGATAGTGTCATACAAATAAGAAAAGTACATTCAATATCTTGCATGTTCTTTAGATACCTAGATATATCTATGGCAAGAAAAAAATCATCAACTGTTAACTTCTCTTAAAGACTTAAGAAAGACTTTATTATGTTTTACTTTATGTCTGGGCTCAAATTTTTGTGATTGTCCTCCCCTATCAGCAAAACATTTGTAGCATGCTCTACTCCCCCAATAGATGTATAATTACTTAGATATAAAGTAAATGCACATACCATTGTACATTGTATATTATGTACATTTTATAACATAAAGAAAAATATAAATTAAAAAAAGAATGAGATTAACATTTTAAAAAAATTATTAATTAATGGTACAACCCCCCTTTTTGCTTACTAAAAAGAATTAAAAATATTGTGAGAGCAATGTGATTGAATATTCTTCATTAATTTTCAAAATCTTGGTTTAACATTTTGTGATACAGTGATTCACACGTGTGTTTCTAAGCACAGTTTATTTTGATACTTGGTTTTAGTGGCCATTATAGCTGAAAAAGCTTCATCTTTAATTATACCAGGGGCAAAATCATACATCTAATAGTCTTCTTGATAACTGCTGACTTCGTGTCAGATCTGATTGGATCAGCTTTGCTTTTAACCTTGTAAGGTGGCTGACTTCTACTCGGAGTAGAAGTGTCAGCTCTGCCATTTTCTTGTTGTTCACCTATGCAGCCATTATTATCATTATCTTAATTGTGCAGCTTATTTGCAGGATATTTGTCCTTTTGGTGAGGATGAGTTTAGTTAAAACCAGGCAATGTTCCAGAAATCCATTGTACTGAGCACACAAAAACTGTGATACATTGCAATATGCTGAAAAACGAGTGAATGTGTGAACCCCTCTGCATTGTGAACCCCCACTCTTCCCCTCGGATGCTTCGCCTACTCGAAGTGATACAAGACCATGTTCTGAATTTCATACCCTTACTCTGTGTTTTCCACATATTTGGAGCATGTCTCTAAGCTAACAAATAGATAAAATGAAAGTAAATCTTAACAGCAAATTTGTTCTCTGTCAACCAACCCTGCGTTCAGCCGTGCGATTCATCCAAATCAGAAAGGTCAGGGGAACAAACATTTTATTTGACACAAAGTGGTTTCTAGCACTCCATAATCAACCTAAGACCACTTATTAAATTCAGAAAGCCACTAATAAACTGGAAAGAGAAGGAAAAAACCCCACCCTAACCCTAAAACTAATTCCTAATCAACGCTTCTTCCTGATCCCAATGCAACGAGCACTTTAATGTGAAATAGTTCTGCAAGATATCTCAGCTGGAGTTTTTTAAAACTTATGTCTCCTGAGAGTTTTTAAAACTTATGTCTCCTGTCGTAACAAGTCATTGCCTGAAGAAGTTAGGTTGTAGGAATCTGCAACCAACAAAAGATGTTTTCATTCATGTCATCAATGGCATAAAGGAGACCCACAGAGTAAGAGGAAATCAGAAAAGAGCAAAGCCCCTGCATTGTTTTGTAAAAGCACTTGCTTTTTTTTTTATGTTTACGTTGCTTATAGATACAGACATATACAGAATACATATAGACAGGTTTTCACGTACACATATACATATACACAGGTTTTCAGCTCGAAATTGACTGTCATCCAGACAAAACTGAATAGGTCCACATGAAACTGAAGGGCAGACCAATAGCAAACTTTTTAAACAAATTTCTGTCACATTCTACTCTGATTAGTATTACTGGGATTTATATGCTTACATGAAGATCCATCCAACACTCCTTTAGATAATGTTACAAAAATTTTATACTTATTCTTTAGCTAATTATCATTACATATATCTTACTATTTGACTATTCTCAGTTGCTCCATCATTTATTTCTTAATAGAACACATTAAAATGTGGATTCCAATGTCCAATAACTTTTAATAAAATAAAATCTGTGCCTTTAAAAACATGAAGGGGGAGACTGTTTTCTCACAGTGAATTTTAGGAAGTTGATATTATCTTTAATTTTTTCTACTGATGTTTCTCTCGTCTGAAGGAGTACATAACGAGGGAAACATAAGACCATTTTTATGTTTTGTGCACAATTTAAATATTTTCCTTCTGCTTCATTATTTTCTGTCAGCAGATCCTGAATTTTCCAATGCTTCTGACTGAGCAGTCATTTTAGGATTAAGCAGCAAAGAACTGAATGTCAGATCTTTGGAACTCAGCAGTGAAAAAGTGAGTCAATAGTAGAATTAGGTAACTATCCTTACATCTTGCCTAGTAACAACAGAACTATTGAAGACACCTCTTTTCATTATCTGAAGGTATCGATTTCTACAATCTTCCCTTCATGCCACTTTTATGCCACAAAATCCTTAAAACCCTTCTTTCATTAGACAGAATATTAAATAATATTGAGAATAATTCAGGAATGATGCAAATTTTGAAATCTAAAAATAAATCAATGTGAGATGTCCATTGGTGCTGGACTGCTGGCTTCTGGATACAAGAGTCAGTATTTCAATGGACATTCTAAGCCACTTTCTGACACAAACGGAAGTTCTTGCCTTTTAAATCTGGGCTATATTTTCTTCTTAGGCAATGAAAGATTTCCACCAAAAAGTGACTGGATTCAACAAGAAGTAAATACAAAATTAACATGTCTGTTTCTTAGAAAGTCGTATAAACCCTGAACAATTTACTCATTATGGACTATTTATTTGGTTATTTTTAGCACGAAGTAAAACAGAATAGTCTTTCTTAAGTCTTTAGGAGAAAAGATAGTAGTTGATGATTTTTTTACTTAGCATAGATATATCTAATTATCCAAATAACATGCAAGATAATGAATGCACTTTTCTTATTTGTATGCCACTAACTTTTATTAGAAAAGTGCTGAACTGGGTATACAATATTATATTTAACCATTCCAAAACCTTTGCTCTGAAACTCCAAACAGCAGTGACATCCCTGATTGTGGGAATATGGCTAAATTTTTTGATTAATAGTGCTTCTAATAATTAAGAGGATTTACTTATTTGGCAACAATGCCTTAATAAAGACAAGAATGTACAGAGTAGGAAGCAAATTAAACTGCATGTCAACCAAGTGCACACAGTAAGAACAAGATGAATTTAAAATAAACTGCTGATAAACTAGACTTGCATATAGGAAATTTATAATTTCCCAGCAGTTTCTTTTCCTAGGCTGATAAACAGCATTGTTTTTGTATTGCAGGCCCTTTTTTCACCACAATAAACTTGTTGAAAGGAAACTAATTCTACGATAAAGAGATCTAAGCAAAAATGAGGAGCAGTTGCCTGGTTAGAATGACAGACTGTAGAGTCTGATGAATGGGAAACAAGTGAGCTGTGTCAGGGTGCCAGAAAGAGGAGGCACAAATGCACTTGTCTGGAGCCACTCTGATACCCTGAAAACATGGTGTTAGCTTAACACACTGGGCACACCTTACGAAGCCTTATCCAAAGCCCTAGATTAGCTTGCAGGGGTTTGCAGGGAGGTTTGGGGTGGTTTTTTTCAGTTGTGAGGTCATGCACCCCTTGCACTGGGAGTCATTTCAAACAGACGGGGTTGGGTTGGGTTTTTTTCTTCTTTTTTTTTTTTTTTTCTTCCTTATTTTTCATTAATTTAAAACTCTCAGGGAAACAATGCTGAGATTTATGGAAGCATTGAGTGAGTGCACGTGTGTTTATATTTTATTTTCAGCTTTTAAATACATATCCACGCACACACTTCTTTTTTTCCTTTCTCATATATGGGCAGAATTTCATCACATTGTTTTCTAATAGTAAAAGATAATAAAGAATGTCCACTGAAAGGCAGGGTAAAATAGTTAAAGTCCAAAAAGTTTAGACACAGACAGTAGGTGGCATTAGTAGGAAAGAAAATGTTTAGTCTACTGCTGACATAACTTATGTTATTTTTCCTTATTATTGTTTTTAGCTTTCCAGAAAAAAAAAAAAATGAAAGAGCACAAGAAACAATTTTGAACTGATTTATAATTGGGCTAACATTTAGGTGTTCAGATAAAATCCCATCACCAGCTTTGTTTAAGAGAAGCAAAGAATGAAGACCAGAGACTTCCAGCAGTTCTAAACTGCCATGGATCTTATTCTAGAGCTGGAGGTTTTGCTCCCATTTTCAGTTTCGTATAACTTTTACTTCTTCCTAACACTGATTCTTCAAAGAGGCTCTTGTTCTGTGGTATCTTGTGTCTGATTTCCTCCTGCCTTGATCTGGTACTTTCTAAAATTTATTCTGTAAATTGTGAGGACTGTTACCTCTGGCTCCTCAGCCCTAATGTGCTTCAGATTGTGACTTCCACAGATCTCAATGCAACCTCAACATTGGCATAATGACAGTAATTTTGGGATGCAAAATGGCTCTACAAGACTTGAGCACTAATGTTGCTGATGAGGTAAAGTTAACTGTCTATGTGCAGCTCTTTAGAAAAGGAATATCATGATATTTTGGGATATCTTTGAATGGGAGGTGAAAAATAGTATTTCTTCAAATTACTGAATCAAAAATACTACATTTATTGTATCAATGCCCAGAGAAAACAACAAAGTATATCAATGTATGTGGTGTTGGATGTAGACTTAGCAGAAAATAATCTCTGTTCTATAAAGTATAAATTATAGGCTGGCCAAGGGAAAATGAAGTACTCTCACCCCAAAATCAGAGATACCGGACTAGGGATCAAAGTAATTTGGAACCAGTTCTGCAAATCCGAAATCCTGTGATGCTTGACTTTAAGGATGAAACCATCTCTGTGGAGACAATAAACATGCCTAGCAAATGAAATTCTGGCCATCTTGAAATCACTGCAGGATTTGTCAGCAACAAAGGCATGATAATAAACTGCTAATATAAATGTGAGCAAGATCCAGGCTCAGGTTATTTCCCAAAGGTCACAGAGCAGGCTGTGCCACTGAGCTTGAGAATTCATGATTATATTTTAAGGTTCTGTTTAGCATCTGCCAAGACAGGCTGAGGTTTGGGCTGTTCATGCATTAGAAATGTAACACAGAACTTAAAACAACACATGTAACCACTCATCTACACACTCATGCAAGAAAACTTATTAAAATTCACATTGCCTAATTTGAACTTACTTCTTTGTGCTTTACATTAAAACCAAGAAATGCACCATAAATTATACATTAATGAATTCTGTTGCTTCAAAGCATGAAATAGTCTTCTGAAGATAAATGTTTTTACAGAAAAAGCCTTTTTTTTTTCAATGCAGTTATGAGGTTCTGCGGCTGGAAGATTAGAAATACATTATTTAAATATTGTAATATTGCCATTTTTCAAAACTCTTCACAGTTGTTCATAAGTAGCTATTAACAAATGAAAAACTATTTCTATAGTTGGAAATGCAAAGTTTAAAGAGGAAACCAATAAATTGTAGGAAGAATAACACATGAATACAGAAATATTTATTGTGCTTTTCTTCTGTGTCATGGTTTAGCCTCAGATGATGACAAAGAACCATGTGGCACCCACTCTCTCGGGACCCCCCACCGCTGTGAGGGGAGAATCAGAAGAAAAAGGCAAAGCTCGTGGGCAGTCGTGTCCAACAGACAATGTGTCCTATCAGATAAAAGTGCTGGAATAATCACTCACACACTCTTGCACACCCTCATCAATCAGTGTGACTGACCAAGCTTGGTTCTGGTATCATTTGTTGGTCAGGTTTGCGTCCCTGCATGGTTGGTTTTTGTTTTTTTTTTTATGGCTTCCTCCTTTTCTTATGTTTTTTTTTGCAGTGAAAAAGGTTCTTGACCAGGAACCATTAAGGGAACACTCTCCTTCCACATAACCTTACAGAAATAACTGATTTCATTTAGACTTACAGTTTCTATAAGTCTTTAAAAAATAGAGGGAATATTTCTCAAAGTACTTCTTGCATAGTATTTCATATTGGTTTGCTACTGTAATTTTTTATTTGCCAGTGAAAGAATGAAATTCAGCCATCTTCCAAATAAAGAACTAAATAAAGAACAGACTAAGCACTTAAAATTAAGTCAGAGAGTTTGGGATGGAATATGCTATTGAATTTTTTGAGATCAAGATATGCTTGTCGTCTGATTGGGACCTGTGGAATATTGGTCATAAATTACTTTTTATATTGTTTCCAATCTAACATTTCCTATTCACTGCTATTTTCATGTCCAACAGACAATGTGTCCTATCAGATAAAAGTGCTGGAATAATCACTCACACACTCCTGCACACCCTCATCAATCAGTGTGACTGACCAAGCTTGGTTCTGGTATCATTTGTTGGTCAGGTTTGCGTCCCTGCATGGTTGGTTTTTGTTTTTTTTTTTATGGCTTCCTCCTTTTCTTATGTTTTTTTTTGCAGTGAAAAAGGTTCTTGACCAGGAACCATTAAGGGAACACTCTCCTTCCACATAACCTTACAGAAATAACTGATTTCATTTAGACTTACAGTTTCTATAAGTCTTTAAAAAATAGAGGGAATATTTCTCAAAGTACTTCTTGCATAGTATTTCATATTGGTTTGCTACTGTAATTTTTTATTTGCCAGTGAAAGAATGAAATTCAGCCATCTTCCAAATAAAGAACTAAATAAAGAACAGACTAAGCACTTAAAATTAAGTCAGAGAGTTTGGGATGGAATATGCTATTGAATTTTTTGAGATCAAGATATGCTTGTCATCTGATTGGGACCTGTGGAATATTGGTTATAAATTACTTTTTATATTGTTTCCAATCTAACATTTCCTATTCACTGCTATTTTCATTTTATATACAGCTATGAAAGATGTCAGAAGGCACCTTAATTTCAGGAAATGAATGATGTACTCCTAATGGTGCAGTAAGTATTTAAGTGGTGAAGTTTCTCAATTAAAAAAAAAAAACACAACTAGCAAATATTGTCTTTATGCTCAGCACATTAGCTAATTAAAGCAAATTGCTGAAAACATTTCTGCTTTTTTTGTCTCCTTTCTGTCATCAGCATGCCATTATTAAGCCTGACATTACTTAGGTATATCTTTCTGTTGATAATTTGCATTTAGTGTCTGTTTTTATTGCTGAGTTTGACTAGAGAGATTAGTAGAAAAAGAAGTTATCTGGCAAATAAATGGCAGAACAAATGATTTTTAAAATGCAGTATTATAAATAAGGATGTAATTATTGTTTCCCTCTAGCAGTGATTTTCTTCGTTAGATCTTATTCTATCATAGTTATTTTTCTAGATAAGAATGTGAGAATTTCCACGTGAATCAACCAGGGGGTATTTAGTCCTGAATTCCATCTTCAGAAGTGATCAGAAACAAGCAATTAAAGCAAAGGACTAAGAAACAACCTATGGGCAGTGAATTTAGAGGTGTAGTGACAACCTGAGACAGGATTTGCTGCTAAACCATGAAATTAAGAAAAAAAAATATCTGACTACTGTAAAGTGCTTGAATTTTCTAGTATGCATTAATATATATTTGTATCCCTAAATAAGTATAATTTTAGTTTTTTTTTTTTAAATAATTGAAATTTTGATACTTGTTTTTGACAGAAATTATATTCTCAGAATTCTCAGGAGGCTCATACTTCTGCAGGTTCCAACCTTGCCTATTGAATCTGCCATGAGATTATGAAGGGAAATAGTTGGAATTATACAAGGAATGCTTTGCTCACTTTTCAGGAAATACTGCTGAGCATTTTGAAGTTTAATGAGCATATTTAATTAATAAAACATCAAAAAAGAAGTATGATATAGCAACAGTCATCAAACAGTAATGATTTCTTAGCCCAAGATTGAAGGGTTAAGACAAAAGGACTTGTGCAACTCTTCAGTCAGTTACTTAATAACATATTTCATTAGATATGCAAAGCACAAGTATTATATTCCGGGAAGAGATTACATTCTTCTGGGCATGCTAATGCTAAATTAAGAAGTCAGATTGTAATTATTTTAATCATTAACTATACAGAAACTTTCATTTTTTCATCTGCAATAATTTGTTTTGAAACAATAATAATAAACACAATTTTAACACCCAAACAAAATAAAATAAAAACCATTATTTCTTGTCTTGTAACTGGGAACTGTTTCAAAAAAGACTGGTGAAATCAATAGGGGCTTTACCACATCTTCTTCAGAGCTTTGGATCAAACCCTAAGCCTCAAAAGGGTACATAAGTAAAATTAGCATTTGGTTTGAGAAACCGAGTTGATACATTTTACTGATCATTGTATGTATATCTGCTCTTTCTCAAACTGGGAAGTATGGTAGTCTTTCAAGTTAAGAGACAGAAACAATTAACTTTCCCTTTGAGGGTAGTACTGTAAGTACCTATGTTGCAGGTATACTGATTTAAATTGGTCCGTCTCAGGAGGAAGATCTGTTAAATTTCATTGTAAATTTTTCAAATTTATACCATCAAGAAATCAATGAGCTACTTTGTACCAGTTTCTGTTTTGTTGTTATTGTTGTATCTCTATTGTTGTATCTCTAGAAAACAATATTTCACGGTTTCTTGCAATGACTTGGTGTTATGGAACGTTCATATACATACATCTATATAAATTAAGAAATTCAGGCAATTAAAAAGTTAGACTTGTAAGTATTCATAATTATAATGCTAAGTGAAACTTGATTTAATAGGTGCAGAATAGTTTCCAAAGTGTCATATAAATTAAATCTTTTTGATTGAGTAGTGCACTTAATTTTCCAGCAATAAAAATATCTTTTTATTTCAGCAATAAAATTTGACAGAATAATTACACTGAAGATTTTATGGTGTCCTGAAGCACTTTCATGGGGTATTCTACTGAAAACACAATATGGAAAAGGTCATAGCAAAAACTATCTTTTGTTTTATAATTTACATGATAAAAAAAAGGGCACAGAAAGACATAGCAACAGCTCAAATTCCCAAGTGAGCAGAGGATAGTAAGTCCACTTTAAATCTTTCTAAATCCAGAATTAATTTTGATTTTGTTCAGTGTAAGAGGATTTCGGTGGGATATTGGGCATTATTGAAACCAATGGCAAAGCTCTTTACAAACTTCTGTAAAGCTATCGTTTCAATCTTCCTAATTGATTCCAATCTTCCTAATTTAACATATTTCAGTGCATTAGTTTTCATTTCTCTGTGACTAAACTTGTCTACATTTCACAGATACTGAATTCTTACATATAAACTATACTGCAATAGAAGCTCTCATCCTCCCTAACACTTTAACAATGAACTCCACATTAGTAACCGACCAATGAGTCAAGAAATTTGTCATATTTTAAATTTCTTAGTCTATGTTTTGCTGGTCATTTTACAATAATCACATGAAGAAATTAAGAAGACAGATTTTGTACTATGTGCATTATGTGAACATACTTGAGTATTGGTAAAGGGTTATTTTACGCTTCAGTTAAAGAGCAATTTCTTCTAAACAACATAGAGATGCCACCAGTATGTGCAGCTCACAGTAGGTCTTGCATGCAGTTGAGAAATTATTCTATGAATATTTTTCTGAAGATTTGATTTATGACTAGAGATATCCCAGGATTGTCTTTTATTGCATTTATAGCATTTAAGGTTGAACCTGTCTCATGTTACTATGCTTCCATTGCCCCTTCTACCAAATCATCTCTCCATCTTGCATGTTCATTTTCAGTAGAATTACTAGAGCTGACGTGATGGCCACCTTCTGGTTTTAAAGTTCACAAGGTCTTTAGCCATGGAGAACTTTTTACTTCAGCAAAACACACCTCTACTCTCGGGTTTCATGTTTTCATCAGGGAATAGCCACCAGCACATTCTTGGCCTGGAAACAGGGCACAGGCCAACAGGATATAGCCAGGGGTCTTGTCACCTGGCAGAGAGCAGTCTTCCATATGGTTGCAAATCATCTGAATGATCTGTGCGTATTCTCTTCACACAGCAGTCATTCTTAAGATCAGGCTGCAGTGGTTTTGCTGG
>JAOQGL010000139.1:0-14824 GCA_027564165.1 Gallinago nigripennis | reverse complement strand
CCCCCCCCCCCCCCCCCCCCCCCCCCCCCCCCCCCCCCCCCCCCCCCCCCCCCCCCCCCCCCCCCCCTACCCCCCCCACCTCGCTTTTCTGGGTCTCACCTCCTTGAGGCCGGTTAGCTCGGTGGGGTTCTCTGCTGTAGGAGCCCAAATCTTGACGTCGTGGTCCAAGCCACTGGTGGCCAGGACGGGGAGGTGGGGATGGGGCTCCAGGCAGTTCACCTGGAGGGGGGTGGGGGGGGCGAGAAAAGTGTGTGTGTGGGGGGGGGGTCAACCCTGGCACCCAGAAGGTGTCCCGTCCCACCAGCTCATCACCCCGGCCTCGGGTCGGGGTCTCAAAGGGTTAAGGGAGATGGGGAGCCCTTGTTGGGTATCCCATGGGACCCCCCCACAGACACACAGGGAGAAGATGCCACCCCCGCTGTCCCCACGCTCCAGGGCTGTGGGAATGGGAGGGGGCAAAGCCCACAGTTGGGGGTGCCCCCCAAGTCATTCACGGGGCACCCACAGCCCAGGGGTGCAAGTGGGGAGCCCCAAGCCAAAAGGAGAGGGGACCCGAACCTCCCAGGGGGCTGAGACCCAGATTCAGCTGTTGGGGGGGGGGGGGAGGGCAATGTCCCTGGGCCAGTTTTGGCTGGGGGGGGCGGTCCCTGGGCCAGCCCCAGCCCCGCAGCAGCTCTGCCAGTCGGGGGTGGCGGTGCCAGTGGCCACCAGGAGCTGGCAGGGAGCCACGGCCACCCAGACAAAAGGCGACTGTGGGGCCGGCGGAGGAGGGGGACAGCGGGGACCGGCTCTGCCCCCCAACACCGTGCCAGCAAGGGACCTGTGTCTCCCCCACCCCCACCAAAACCCATCATCTCCCTCCTTGTGACCCAAAACCCACCATCCCTTCCCTGTGACCCAAAACCCACCCTGTCCCAGGAGCTGGGGGTGCCACCAGTGCACCCTCTCCCCTCCCAGCCCCGTGCCCATTGGGGACAGGCACCGATGGCCAGGGGGGTGCGTGAGACCAAGCCCAAACCAGGCCACAGCCCCCCACCCCACCAGTGGCCACAGGACCTGGCCGCTGTCGGCCAGAGCCTGGGAAATGGGATGTGGGACTGTCCCCGGTGCAGCTGCATCCCCTTCCTGGATGTGACGGCTGGGGACGCAGCTGCAGGGCCAGCGGGGAGCCCCGGTCTCCCCACAGACCCCCCCTGAAGAGCAGGGGGAAGGGGAGGGGGCTGCCCCCATCCCGGACAGAAGCCACTCCGAGGTCCCCAGCCCTCCTTCGGTGACATCCCCGTGGGATTTCGTACCCAAGAAGACCCTGGAGGCAGCATGACCCCCCCACAGCCCCCCCCGGGGAGGAATGGCCCTGAGCACCCTGCACTGGGGCACCTGCGGGTTCCCTGCCCGGGTTTTGGCAGGAAAAAACCCCATAGCAAGTGTTGGGAGTCGCAGGTGGAAGGGGCAGGGGGCGGCGCGGGGACTCACCACCCCTCCCTTGTCGCCCTCCATGAACTGCACGATCTGGCAGGAGGATTTCTCCCACAGGAAGATGTGGCCGCAGTCGCTGCCGCTCACCACAAACTCGCTTTTCGGGCCGTAAAAATTGACGCCTTTCACTGCAAAAGGAGAGAAAGCAGCAGCCCCCGGGGCCGTCAGGAGCCACCCATTCCCCTCCTGTTTCCCGGGTGACCGCGGGGATCCCTTCCGTCCCCGGGCACAGAACGGCTCGTTCTTTGCCAGCCCCGGAGCTTGTGCTCGGGGTCTTGGAGAGGGAGATGAAAACACCAGGAACTGCAGAAATCACCTCAAAGTGGGCGATTATTCTTTCCAGGTTGCTCTGGGGACGCCCCCTGGCTCCAGCCCGCCCCAAAGCCTGGGGGGGAATGTGAGGAGGGGGACACCGGGGCAAGCTGGGACCTGCTGGGACCCAGGGAAGGGGATGGGGTAGTGGTGGGAGCCCGACAGTGACCTGGGGAGACCCCCCCAAGCCCCTCGCGGCGGGGGGCGTCCTCACCAGTGGCATTATTGCGGTGTCCCTTGTATCTCTTGATGTACTCGGCGCCGTCGCTGTGCGTGGAGTTGAAGAGATAAATGTCTTCATCGTTGTAGCTGGCCAAGAGCTCTGGGGTGGGACAGAGACGGGCGTTAGGGACCACGGGGGGGGTGATGAGGGGGGAGAAGGGGGGTCCCTGCAGCCCCAGCCGCCCACCTTTGGGCCACCAGTGACTCACCCGAGCCGTCGTGGCTGTAGACGAGGCAGGTGATGTTGGCTTTGGACTCGCTGTTCACCTGGGGAAAGCACAGAGTTCCACGCTCCATCACGCTGAGCCCGCACACAGCTCACCACACCAGTGACGGCTCCGCACGGGCCCTAAACTCCAAGCACAAAAATCCCTGACTCCTCCCACGCCACAACAAGAGCTTCACGGACAGCGGAAGATTTGGGTCAAATCATTAAAACACCGAAGCGCAGGCGGTTTGCCGGGCTCCGGAGCGGTTTTCCAGGCAGGAAGCCTGCGAGGACTTGGCCGGTTCTCACGGCTCGGCCGCTCCCAGGCCAGGCTCCCGAGGGAACACTCCACAGATCCGGGCTACGAGTCCTGTCCAGGGCCCAGCCCAGCTCTCCCTGCCGCCAGCACCAGCCCGGCTACGGGAACGGGGCGAGTGGTAGCCCTGCGGCAAGGCTGGCACGGGCAGGGGACGCGGCTCCTGTCACTCACCCCGCGGCAGATGCAGTTGCCCCCCAGGTTTGACCACTCCGTGCTCAGAGCTGCAGGGCTGCTGCCCACCCACACCAGTGGCTGAGAGCTGGTGGCCACCATGGGATGTCCTCCACCAGTCCCCCTACCATGTCCCTGCAGGGGACGGACCCCTGGTGCCACCCGTGACACCACAACATGGAGTCACTTACCAAGTGGTGGGGGCAGAACTTCTTCAGCACCCCGTTGTTCTCATTCTCGTCTATTTTCCGCTGGTCGTAAATCCTAGGGGAGGAGGAGGAGGAGGGGGGCGTTTGGCAATGTCCCCCACCACACCGTGCCACCCCTGGAGCCACAACCCGCCCCGGCGCTGGCCGAGGGACCCGGGGCAGCCCAGGCCTTGGCCAAAGCAGCTTAATGTCACCTCTCATCAGGTCGGTGGCGCGTGACAACGTGTGTGCACAGGCCACAGCCCACGCGTGGGGCTCTGTCAGCCCAAAGGCTGCTCGGTAAGGACCAGGGGTGGCCACCACCTCGCTTGTCCCCTGGCTCCTGGGAGTCCCCAACCTCCTCCCCGATGCAGGAGCCCACCAGGAGACCCCCAGAGCTGGGGAGACTGGGGTAGAGGAGGTGCCTGGACCCTGAGAGCGGCAGAGACAGGGAAAGGGGGGAGGCTGTGCTTTGAGAGACCATCTGGGCTCTCCGGGAGCCACCAAGGCGCCAGGGCTACTGAGTGTGAGCAGTCTGCGAGCCCACGTGTGCGGCATTCCCGCACCCCAGGAGACAGCAGACACCCGGGTGCTGGCGCTGCGGGGGGCCACCGCTGTGCCAGCCATGCCGGCGGGGGACTGCGGCATCCCCCCGCTCCCCAAGGAGCTGGGAATCAGGCAGGTTTAGTGGCCACAGGAGCTGCACCCCAAAATCCCCTGGCTTCGGGGGGGCTGTGCGAGGAGCCGAGGGGACAGACACAGCCCCATCCCCCACTGGGGGCTGTCCCCAGTGTTTTGAAAACCAGGGGGGCTGCATTTAATCACCCAAGGAGCTCAGTCCTGATGAAACCAAGCTGTTCCCAAGCCTTAATCCCACCTCTGCTGCCCCTCGGGCACTGCCCGAGGGGGGGGACACACCCCGTTAAGGGCATCAGCAGCTCCTGAGGGAGGGATCTCCGAGCTCCTGGAGATCTGGATCCCAGGGCTAAACCTCAAAGGATCCAAATCCTCCATTAATCCCCCCAGTGTCCCTGCTGTTACGGGAGCACAGGCTGTGGAGACTGTAGAGATTGAAGCCATAGGCGTTTCTGGGGGGAACATGGGAGCTCAGGGGGGACCTCGAGCCCCCACGGGGACATTTGAGGCTGCTTTGGGGGCTCAGTCTGGGCCCCCGGCACAGACTCACCTGACAAACTGATCTCTGCCTCCCACAGCAAACTGGTAGGTGTTGGCTGGGTTGACATAGATGGTGTACAGACCCACCTTCTTCTCCTTCTCCTTGGTCACCACCAGTTTCCTTTGAGAGACAAGGAGAAATAATAACAACAACAACAAAAAAAATCCACCTCCAATTCAAAACAGGGTCCAGATGGGAAAAGCAGGAGCTGTGAGAGTCTCTTACTCACTCCCAGAAAAAAAAACCAACAACAACACAAAAAAAAAGCCCAAACCCCGGCTCTTTCAGCCTCCCAGCTGAAGCCAGCACATGCTCCGTCTGTGGCACGGAGTGAAATCATCCCCTGGCACTTCCCCCCCAAAACTCTGAGGGGTCTCGGGGCCCGGACCGGAGCCGGACGGGCGGCAGCGGGGGCAGGATGGGATTAACTCCCGAGCAGAACACGCTCCGCTGTATTTTTTCCCCACCCGTCTCCCTGTAATAAAACCCAGATTTAACGAAATCCGACACACACACACCATCCCCCCTCCCCCAGGAGCTCAATATTTCGGGCTTTGCAGCCGTGAACACAAACTGAGGCAGCATCATCGAGAAAGAACAGCCAGCTCAAAAGCTCGTCTTTTCTTCTAATTATACCGTTCGGCTTAATGAGGGATGGGAGCTGCCTACGGTCTGCCTGCAAGCCCTGCCTCCGGAGCCATGTCACGCTCACAAGGTGACAATTCTCCGTGAGCACCAAACCCAAACAGCAGTGTGGGACCCCCAGGGAGGGGGGACAGACCCACTGACCCACAGATTCCTCTCCAAACCCACCCAAAAAATGGGTGTGGGGGGGAACGGGGGTGGGGATTAAAGGTGGCTGTTTGGAAATGCCCCGGCAGTTTTTGCCCTGGTTATGAAACAGATGGGTTTAAGGCTCGTTGACAAAAGCCCTCGCGCACACAAATAAAACCCAGCCACCGGGAGACGAGTGCTGAAGCCCCGGGTTTTAAGCAGGATCATCTTCAAAATAATACGCTGCTACGCTGGAAAAATACCGCGATAGCAAAACCCGGCGTCTGCTCCAGCACCCGCCGCAGATTTATTTTGGAAGGTTGTCAGAAACGACAGATCCGTGGGGTGACACGGGTGAAGATCCAGCACGCACCACCCGGCTGCTTGGCTCGTTATTGTTTTTTCAATTAACTGCAATCGCGCTCATGCGACCAGCGCGTCAGGCGCACGGCGGGCTCGGGGCGGCTGCCAGATCAGCCACTTCACTGCGCAGAAGGAGCGTGGGACCCCAAGCCCTGCCCTGGGACGGGCAAGGGGGTGTTATTGCTGTTTTCTACCAGAACATCCACTTCCCAGGGAGGAAAGGGGCTCAAAAAACGCTCGTCTAATTAGCAACATTCATATCCATCTCTTTGTGTGAGACAGACAGCCCTGAAAAGCGCTCTGGTCTGACCATGTGCCTCTGGGAAGACACCACAGCTCAAAAGTCAAAAAATATCTCTTTTCCCACTTTTTGCCCAATGAAGAGGCTTCAAAAAGGCAGTGGCGCAAGCGGGACCCCCATCCCTGTGCAGTCGAGTGCCGCCTGCTGCAGGGGAGCCCCTCGGGACCCCAGGTGTCCCTCCGGAGTCCCCGCGGTCCCGGGAGTGGGCAGAGAAATACTCACGAGGCGGGTCGGTCTTGTCTCAGGTCGATGGTGAAGACTACAGCATCTTCACCTGCCGATAGGAAAGTGCATGGAGAATCCGGTTCTAGGGCCAGCTGGAAGATAAATACTCGGGCATTGGTTCCCTTTTCACCCAACAAAGTGGCAAGATCCCTTTCTCCCCATAAATCATCAGCCATGAACAGGAGCCAGTGCCACACCGAGCCCTCCATACCCACGGCCCCGCATCACCGCTCTGCCAGGCACAGAGACCCTCCTCCTCCCCCTCAGAGGTGACAGCAACGTAAAGAAGCATCTAAAACAGGTCTCTCCATGGCAGCAGCCCCTGCTTCCACCATTTCTGGTGTTTTGGGGGGTCCCCAGCGGCCCCCTGCCCCCTCGGGGCTCACCTTGTGTGAGGCTCCTTTGTGCTGTGCCACGCGCTTGGTGTTCTTGCAGCACTGGGTGGCAGAGAGCTCGGCCACCCGGACCTGCCCGTCCCGGGCACACATGGCCAGCGTGGAGTCGCCGCTGTTGGGGAGGAACTTGGCCTGCAAGAGAGTGAGGGGAGGGACAGCTTTCAGCCCCGGGGCAGCACGGAAGGAAACGGGTGAAACAGGAGAGAAATGGGGGGCAGCACCCCAGCAGAGCCCAAGGAGCCCTGGATCTGTGGGTGGTGACTATAAATCCTGGGCTCAATGGGCTGAGCTCCCCGAACCATCATCCTGGTGAGGACTAAAAGCCCAGACCCAGGAGATGCTGGTGGACCCTCCAATCATGATCTGTGCCACGGTGACAGCAGATCCTGTCCCTCCAGGACCCTCTGGTGCTGGCAGAGCCGTTGTCCACCATGGCATGGGCTCCTCCAGACACAGCTCCTGCCCACGGCTGCTCTCAGACCCACTGCTCACCAGGGCCAGAGCAGCGGCAATGGCCACAGCTCAGCTTGGGGAACCTCTGTGGGGACACCTCACCCCGTCAGCCCCAGCCAGGGCTCCACCAGATGGTGGATTTTAGGGCAAATCAGTGGTTTTTCATGGTTAGTTACCACCGCGCAGCGGCTGGACTCCTCCCACAGCCCTTAGCTCTAATGACACCGTTAAAAGCTGGGGGTCGATCTCTTCTCCCAAGAAACAGGTGACAGGAGAAGAGGAAACAGCCTCAAGTTGCACCAGTGGAGGTTTAGGATGGATATTAGGGAAAATTGTTTTACACTGGAAGGGCTGTCAAACCTTGGAAGAGGCTGCCCAGGGAAGTGTCACCATCCCTGGAGGGGTTTAAAAGCCAGGCAGATGTGGTGAGGGACGTGGGTCAGCATTGGGTTGACGGTTGGACTCAATAACCTGAAACGTCCCTCCCAACCTGGGCAACTCTATGATTCTACAACACATTTCTCCTTCCCCACACAGAGGAAATTAGGTGCTTCCAGAGCATATCCCTGCCCATCATGGGGGGATCTCTCACACCCAGCCCTCCCAGGACCCTTCCCGCCCCCTCCTCACCTGGAAGACGTTGCTCTTGTGCCCGCTCTCGAACTCCAGCACCGGCTGCCTCCTCACCCAGTCCCACACCACCACTCTGAGGTCGTCGCTGCCGCTGGCCAGCCAGGTGCCACGCTGGTTAAAGTGCAGGGTGTTGACGCAGCCCGTGTGTCCCTCCAGGCCGTGCTGCAGGCAGAAGCGCTGCACGAAGACCCTGGCCCCGCAGGCCTCGTAGACGAAGCGGGCGCTGGAGCCCAGCTCCCTCTCCCGCAGGGCATGGACCGCCCGCCAGCGGGGCTGGGGCAGCGCCGTGGTCTCCGAGGACACCCAGTCCTCCAGGGCCTGCTCGTTGTCCAAGGAGTCTTGGTCGTGGTTGGCACGTTTGCGCTGGGCACGGCGGTGGGACCGCTGCTGCTGCTCCTCCTCTTCCTCCTCCTCCTCCTCCTCTTCCTCCTCCGAGTGCGACCGGTCGAGGGCCCGGTTCTCCTCGTTTATGGAGTAGTGGCCCGTGTCGTCCATGCTGTCAGAGTCCTTCTCTTCCCCCGAGCTCTCCGTGTCCGTGTCCCGGCTCTCCGTGCTGGTGCGGTTGGGCCCCACGTCGTCCCCCGTGAGGCTCAGGCTGAGGTCGGAGGCCTCCACCTCGATGCCGGAGGAGGTTTCTCGCCCCTCCTCGGCTGACATCTCCTCCGGGCTGCTGGACAAGCTGCCTGTGTGGCACAGATGATGTTGTCAGCCTCCCCGGCGGGAGGGGAGACCCCCTCCTGGGGAATGGGGTCCCTGCTGGTGCCCTTACCATTCACGATGTCCGTCTTCCCCTCCATGCTGCTCCCCTTATCCGACATGGCGTCTTCCAGAGCGCTCACCCTGTGTGGAAAAAGAGGGAGAGAGCAGGAGCTGGAGCCTCCCCACCACAGCCAGTTTGCCTAGATGGGGATGTGGTGGTCCATCCCCGGGTTGGTGGAGCCACACAGGCGCCTGCGGTGTCACAGGCGGGTCCAGAGAGCACCATTTTCCAAGGGACACAACCAGAGGGGGACACGGTGCCCACATGGCACCAGGTCCACATGGTGCTGGTGACACACTTGAATGTGCACGGCACAACACAAGTGTGCACAGCAACAAAAGCTCATCAGCAGAGGGAAGAGTAACATCCCTCGGCCTCCTCCACAGCACCCATGGCCAGGTGACAGCTGATCCTGAGCTCTTCTCCATCTCTAATTTGTTCAGACACCATCAACTTAACGAGGAAGCTGATCCATGGCTGTCGTGCTGCCCGTGGGACCCCTCCCAGTACCCACATCACCTCCCACACCGAGCAGGGTGATCCCCAGCCTGGCACAGGGGCAGGAGAAGGGGCAGGAGTGGGGCTGGGGCGGCAGGAGAAGAGGCTGGCAGGGAGGCAGGACAAGGAAAGGTGGCTGGGGAGGAGAAATTGAGAAACCTCTTGGCACCTGCAGCCCAGAGGCTGCCAGTTAAAAGCCACTCAAGAGGGTTTTTTTTAACCCCAGCAGCAGATTTTTAAATACCTTCCCACACTCAAAACCCTCCTGGCATTGCCACAGGGCCATTTTCCTTCATGCCACAGACAGGAGAGCAGCTCTGGACACCCGGCCAGCCCTCTCACTCCCCACCAAGGGCAAGCTTTGGCCTTTGGCACCCCCAAATCTCTGCTCCACCAGGGCAGAGCCAGGCAAGGAGGCCAGGAGCTCCCTGGCATTTCCAGTTGCTCCAGGAGGGGTTCACCAATCCCTCGCAAGCGCAGGGAAACCAAAGCTGAGCATGTTTTTGGCTCCCAGGCATTTCCCAGCCCTTGCCTGGGAGCTGGGAGGGGGGGGCACCGGCTGCAGGATGGCATCCAAAGTGGCCCTGGTTCCCCCCACTGCAGGGGGGGCTCCCACAGGGCCACAGAGCGAAGCTGCCTCCAGGCCTGGGGGCTGCAAACACCCCCAGGACAGCAGCACCCATCACTTGCCCAGTGGCCACAGGTGGCTTTTGGTGAGAGCACCAGGCACCAGGTTACACCGAGACGCGGGAGGAAAACATGTCAGAGTCACGAACAGCAGACGTTTTGCCAAGGTGGAGGGGGGGGGGACAAACCACCCTAACATTTTATTTATGCTTTGCTCGTTCTTTACTTTCCTTCTATTTTTAGCCAGAGTTTTTTTATACTCAGTTTAGCTGCTCGCTCTTAACCAGTGTCAGGGACTCTGCTAAAAGTTCCTGGTTCACACACGGGGGAAAATCTGAAGCCAGAACATCATTAACTCCGATTACGGCAAAGGCTCTGGAGGCTAATCCTCGTTAGGTCGGGAATTAGCACCAGCGGAGCCCTGAAGAGCCAAAGAAGGCAAAAGGCTCTGCCCAGGATAGATCTGTCAGGGCCAGCCCAAGCCCTGGGCACAGCTGCCTTCTGAGGAAAGGGTGATTTAGGAGGAAAACAGGGCTCTCTGGAGCTGCCGATGGCTGCAGGGGGTGCCCCAGGAGGGTCTGGGCAGCAGAAGGGCAATAAAAGCACTTCCAGCGTAGGAGCTTTTGTAAGGAAACTGAGTTTATGCAACTGCAAACAGCAGCGAGCTCCAGCCGCTCCTATCGAGAGGAGCAGCACAGGAGAAAGAGATAAAGTGTTTTCTGCAGCTTCAGGTTTAACCATTCCCTGTCCGGCACCACCAGAACCACTGTAAAACCAGCGAGGCTGCGGAGAGGGGGAGGAAAGGGCTGAGAAGTGAAGCAGGGGATGAGAGCTGCCCCGAGAGCTCAGCACCCCTCTCCCCTGGGGCACACAGGGCCTGGGATGGGACTGGTTGTAATTTACTGCTGGAATCTGGAGGCAACGCCGTGCTGCGCCTGTCACGCTGGGGGAGTAAGGAACAGGCTCCAAACGCCAGCGAGCTCAGCTACAGCCTCACTCCTGACACTCAGGATGGGAAAGGACAGCAACAGGTCACTCCACGTGTCCACACACAATTAATCCACGGCCGGGAAGGTCTCGGCAGGTACAAAAGGAACCAGGTTTGGACTTTGCTCCCCAGCAGTTATTTTCCTCTGCCAAATTACCTATTCAGATCTGTCATTAACACCTTTTCACGGCAGCCTTTTCAGGAAGGTGAGGAACAAGCAGCACACTTTCAGGGGAAAGGAATCCATTACCAAATAATTAGCCTGACTTCATGTCTCATCCACCCACGTTGCTGGAGGACCCGTCACCTTGCAGGGAAATTAAGAGAATTGAGAAATAAAGCCCTCAGCAGAGGGGATCAGCAGGGACAGACATGGCTTCTGCCAGGGCCAGGGACAATTTGGGGGACCTTGGGCCGCCCAGACATCTCCTGTGGCCGGGAGCACAGCGTCAGCCCCTGTCGGTGCCCGGTGCTGAAGGATGGGCACTCGGCTCCCACAGCTCTGCGTCAGCCTCCCCAGACACCCACCAGCTCCGCTCCCAGCCGCCCAAGCCGCTCACGTGGCATCGACTGGCAGCCCCGCGGCACGGCACAGCGTGCCATTGACACTCAGGGGCTCGGGCAGGGACAAACTGGCAACAGGGGGGCACGGGGGAACCCCACCATCGACCTACCGGCAACTGGAAACACACACAGCACCGAAGGTATCGCTTCCACCGCCCCGAACCACGGAGCACCAGCTGAGGGAGGCAATGGGACACTGTTTGGCACGGACCAGAGGGAGCGGGGACACCATCAGCCCTGCAGAGAGCCCTGAGCCATCACCGGGAGACCCGAGCCCGTCACCAAGCCACGTCCCCCTGCCAAGGAGGCGATGCCTCAAGGCACGTGGCCAGGGCCAGTGAACCCAGCCCAGTTCCAGGGCACTGCATGGAGTGTCCCCAGGAGCTGACACGTGGGTTTGCAGCTCCCTGGAGTCAACATCTGGAGAGGATCAGCACTCTCAGCTTCACATGCTCAGAGCCTGACTCTCCAGCACCCTTGCGAAGACCCTAAAAATATCCCTCTGCATGCCATGGCCTCCTGACTGCTGCCACGGCCACCAGGATCAGGCTGTGAGTGCTGCCACAGGGCTACCACCTCCTCCCATGGCGACGGGAGTGGTCTTGACCCTCTGAGCGAGCACCCGGGGCTCATCATCCCACGGCACAGAGAGCCAGGGCCCACGCTGCCACATTGCCCACTGCGTGCCAGACCCCAAACCCCCGAACCAGCATGACACCCATCGGCAACTCCAACAGCTGTGCCCAGGAGACCATCCTTTCCATCCCGAGCCGCGACCCCAACCTGTAACACCACGAGCCGGTGGGACACAATGCCCTCGCTGCTGCCCGAGACCCGCCATCCATCCCTGCCGGCACCCGGTGCCCTCCGTGGCACCTGCAGGACTCGGTGTCACCAGCCCAGCCACGTTACGGCTGGAAACACGGCACCCGCAGCTGCTCTGTCCCTGAACGATCCTTCATTAAAATATTTACATAGCTATATAAACAGCTGAATAGCCGGGACACGCTCGGGCTACATAAAGCAGAGGAGCAATGGGGCCAGAAGCGAGCAGGGGGCGTTTTGGACCCCTTGAGAGCCCCTCACCTGGGTTCCTGACCCCCCGGCACACCAGGATGCCCGCAGGACGCCACGGCATGGCCTTGTGGCCCTGTTTACAGCGGCTCCCTCCCACATGTTTCACCGGGCTCGGCTGAGCCTCTTCTATTTAAGGAAAGTTTTCTCATCGGACCTGGACGGAGGCAACCTCGTTTGTTTGCCATGGAGGAGCCTTCCTTCTCCCCCAAACAGTGTCAGGGGGTTAAACCACCAATTAAACCTCCAGCAACAAGCAGGTTTCCACCCAAAACGCCCCTCACAGGGAAGAGGCTGGACAGGCACCTCCTGATCGCCGGACGGGGACAGAAACCCACCATCAGGCCACGTTTGGGAGAGCCCTGGTTAATTACAAATCTACCCGGGAGCCCGGCCAGTCCTAGTGACGACACTAATTAAGCAGCTTCCCACTTGCAATTACAGGGAGGTCTGGAATCCCTTTCTCAGAGCATCCCGGGCACGACAGCGTCTCCTCGGGGATGAGGCACCCACCTCCCCACGGCTCTTCCCCGCCATCCCATGGCAAAGCCCTGGCTCCCCCAGCACCTTGTGGGATGGCATGAACCCACTTCCAGTGCAGACAGGGCCTAATTAACTGCAGCTAATGAGCACTGGCTGCCTCAGCATGCAGCACGGCCCAGCACCTGGCGGGAGAGATACTCCCCAGGGGGAATCAGTGGTCCCAAGGCCAAGAAAAGCCCAGCCTGCTGGAGAAATCCCATGGGAGCAAGCAGCTGGAGGAGCTCTCGACAGGAATAATTCAGCATCGGGAAGAGACCAAGGGAGATGCAGCCCAAACCTCCAGCTCTGCAGCTCACGGGACGGACAGACAGATGGGAGGCAAGCGCAGCCAGAGCCGGGGTGGCCACTCACCTGCGTGGTGGTGCCGGGGCTGGAGGTTCGCTGGCAGCTGACGGAAACGACAGGTTAAAGCTCAGCAGCGTGGGGTCCGGCCGCACCTGCCCCAGGAACCCCCCCTGGGGACAATGGGGACTTGTCCTGGAAGGTATAGGATAAGGAAGGCCAAAGGACAACGAGGTTTGGACCTCCAAGGGGCAGGAGGGACCCTCAGCTGAGCTCCTCCCCCATGACCGAGGCAGTGGGACACACTCTAGGGCTGGAAGGGACCCCCAGGGCTCCCCCCAAGGCACTGTGAAACCACAGGGGCACCAGAAAAGGACCCTCAGGGGCAGGAGAAGACCCTCAGCAACCCCCTGAGGCAGGTAAACACCCTGGAGACAGCAGGGAATGGCTCTGGGGATGGCAGGGGTCCCCTCAGTGTCCCCCCCAAGGAGCCGGTGGCACCACAGAGGTGACAAGCACCAGGCCTGGGGACAGAAGGGTCCCCCCAGTATTCACTGAAAGGGATGGTGGCAGCCTGGGGACAAAGGGGACAACACGGGGGGCAGAAGGGATCGCTAAGACCCTTCCCCAGGGGTTCCTGGGGCAACAGGGAGCAGCCGTAAGGGCAAGAGAGCCCACCCCGACACCACCCCCCCAAAGCACAACGTCCCTCCGGGGGCGGCAAGGACACTCCCCAAAGGCCCAACAAGCTCCTAGGGACAGCAGAGACCCCCCTGAAAGGCGCAGGGCCACCCCGTGGACAGCAGGGACCCGCCCCCAAGGCGCAGGGATCCCATGGGGACAGAAGGAGACCCCCCAAAAGGCGCAGGGATCCCCCAGCACCCGATGACCCCCCCCGGGAGTATCGACGCCCCCCCAGCCGCCCCCAAAGGCCCACTACACCGCGGGGTCGGGGGGATTCCCCGGGTTGTTTTCCACCCCCCGAGGTCCTCGCCCGGCCCGGCCCGGCCCCGAGCGGGCCCCGCCCCCGGCGCCGGCCCCGCCGCCCGGGGGTGGGGGAGGGGAGGGCGGCGGGGCCGGGGCTGGAGCCGCCGGTGAGGGCGGGGAGGGGGGAGGGAGGGGAGGCCCCGCACCGACCCGGCTCCCGGCAGCTCCCAGCCGTCGCTCAGGCGCGGGCCCCGCGGCCGCCGGCTGCTTCTCCGCCACCGGCTCCGGGCCCAGCCGCCACCATCTTAGTGCGCCGCCTCCACGGGACGCTTTACGGCGCCGCTTTACGGCAACGGCCGCCGCGCGACGCCGCGCGACAGCACCGCCCCCCGCCCCGCCGTCGCCATGGCAGCGGCGACCCCCGTGCTGTTGTAGGGTCGCTCTGTGCCCCCCTCCGCCCCCTCTCCCCCCCCCAGTATTATTGTAGGGTCACTTTGTCCCCCCACAGCGTTATCTGTAGGGTCGCTCCCCCCGCCATGTTATTGTAGAGTCACTTTGTGTCCCCCCCAATGTTATTGTGGGGTCTCCTTGCGCCTCCCCCTCCCCCCGCAATGTTATTGCAGGGTTGCCCCCCCCCCCCCGCGTGTTATTGTGGGGTCACTCTGTGTGTCCCCTCACGTTATTGTAGGGTCTCCTTGTTCCCCAACATTGTTAGTGTAGGGGTCCATGTTATCGTGGGACCACTCTGTCCCCCCCCGTTACCGTAGGGTCTCACAATTCTGCACCCCATTCCTGGGGGTCGCCCCCCCCATCTCAGCGACAGCCATTCCAGTCACCAATATCTTTATTTGGGACACTGGGGACACCCCCATGTCCCTCAGGCTGGGGGTCCCTGCGCCCCCCAACCTCACCCTGGCCCCCTCTGGGACCTCCCCCCCCAGGCACAGGATGGGGGGGCCCACACGGCCATGTCCAGCCCCGCTCCTCGGCAGCTGCAGCTCCTCTCGGCACCATCCTCCTCCTCCTCACGGGGGTCTTCGTTAGCAGGTAACGAGGCGGGGGTCTCCTCAGCACTGGGGGGGCTGTGGGCGCCCCCCAACCCCCCGCTACCAGTGCTACATGAGGCGGCACTGCTCGCCCCCCCCCGCCCCTGGCAGCTCCAGGTTCAGGCCGGGGGGCTGCGGGGTGACAGCGTGAGTGGGGAGACCCTGGGGGGGTCCCCACACCCCCACAACTGCCCCCCAGAGGGGGGTCCCCGGGGACACTCACCGACTCCCCAGCCAGCTCCTTGGGGGGGTGGCCCAGGTCCTGCAGCTGCGGGGGGGAAACAGGGGGTCAGGGTGG
>JAOQGL010000138.1:0-14973 GCA_027564165.1 Gallinago nigripennis | reverse complement strand
TGAGTGACATGCTCTAGCTCTGGGCAATCCTGCTTCAGCAGGGGAGTTGGACTAGATGATCTCTATGGTCCCTTCCACCTCTAAAAATAATTCAGTGAAATTCAGTGAAATTCAGTTTGCATTTAGAATATTGGCAACCGTTAGAATTATAGCATTAAAGTCTTTGCTGTTAGGGTACTATATGCATCTCTGATTTAAGTTGTCCTTGTAGCTCTGCATTTTAAATAGCAATGAATTAATAATTTTGTAATGCAGAGCATTGCATAGATATATGGTTTACATTAGGCCTGGATGCAAGTGGCAGAAAATTCACATGAAATCTGGGGAATTTACTTGTGATGTCAAGGCTATTTTTTTTCCTCATATTTGGTGTCTTCTCCCCTGTATATTTCCAGAATTAATGGCTATCTATCTGATTGTCCTCTGTCAGCACACAGAACTATTGTTGCAGTCATTCTGTGCTGGGGTTATCTTACCTTTCCCAGATTAAACTAAGCAGGATGGGTTTATATCAGTACTAAAATCAGAGACATCTGAGGAAAATCTAGAAGTGATGGCATTTGCAATTCAGTCAGTAGCATTCTTCTGAGCAATTAATGAGTTGGGTTTTGAGAAACTGATGCATACTTCTGGTAGAAATTTATGTGTAGTGCAAAAATGCATTTGAAATGCCTGCTAATTCAGGAAAACTTGTTTGCAATCTCTGAAAAGAAGTCCAGACTCTTATATGTATCTTTAATATTCTTTAGCCCTTTAGCTTTAACTTTTCTTTTTTGATATATACCAGATAACCTTTACCTTCATCAGTCTCCATCATAAGTTTCTACCTTATTCAGCACTCATGTGCACACTCACCTGTAGTAGATGAATGTGTAGATAGGAAAAATCAAGTGGTATAGAGGCTTTACCGGTACAAGCTTGCAAGTACTGTCACTGGTAAATCACTGAATCACAGAATAATTGAGGTCAGAAAAGAACTCTGGAGATCATCTTGTTCAACCCCCTGCTCAAAAATGGGTCAGCTAGAGCAGGTTGCTCAGGATCTTGACCAGTTGGGTTTTGCATATCTCCAAGGATAGAGACTCCAGAATCTCTCTGGGCAACCTGGTACAGTGTGACCAGCCTCACAAAAAAAAAAAAAAAAAAAAAAAAAAAAGCTTTTTCTTAAATTTAAGTGGAATTTCTTGTGTTTCAGTTTCTGCCCATTGCCTGTTGTCCTTTCAGTAGACACCACTGAGAAGAGTCTGGCTCCATCTTCACATCCCATCTCACTCAATCTCTCCTCGTATGTCAAACGCTCTGATCATAATTCATGATATTTGTGGCCCTTTGCTGGGCTTGATCCAGTATGTTCATGTCTCTCTTGTACTGGGAAGCCCAGAACTGGACACAGTACTCCAGGTGTGGTCTCACCAATGCTGAGTAGAGGCAAAGAATTGACTCCCTTTATCCGCTGGCATCACCGTTCCTAAAGCAGCCCAAGATGCTTTTGGCTGTCTTTGCTGCAAGGGCACATTGCTGGCTCATGTTACACTTGGTGTCAGCAAGGACCCTCAGGTATTTTTCTACAAAGCTGTTTTCAAGCTGTTCAGCCTCCAGTCTGTATTTATGAATGGGGTTATTCCTCCTCAGGGGCAGGACTGGGCATTTCCTTTAGTTGAATTTCATGAGGTTGGTTCCTGTCTGCCCATTTCTCCAGCCTGTTGAAGTCCCTCTGAATGGCAGCACAACCATTTGGTGTATCAGCCACTCCTTTCCAGTTCTTTATTATCTGCAGACTTGCTGAGACCCCTATCATTCAGGTCATTAATGAAGATATCAAACAGCACTAGCTGCAGTATATCTCATATCTCACCAATTTGGTTATAAAGATGCTATGGGAGACTGTGCCAAAAGCCTTGCTAAAATCAAGGTAAACAACATGCACTGCTCTCCCCTAGTTCACCAAGTGAGTCATCTCATCATAGAAGGCTAAGTTGGTTAAGCTTGATTTCCCTTTCATAAATCCATGCTGACTACTCCCAGTTGCTTTCTCATCTTTCATATGTTTAGAAATGGCTTCCAGGTTTATTTGTTCCATCACCTTCCCAGGAACAGAGGTGAGACTGACTGGCATGTAGTTTCCTTCCTCCTTGAAAATAGGAGTGACTTTTGCTTTCTTCCAGTCCTCAGGAACCTCTCCCAATCATCGTGACCTTTCAAAGATAAAGATAATCGAGAATGTTCTCGCAATGATATTGGCTGGTTCCCTCAGCACACATGGGTGCATCTCATCAGGTCCCATGGTCTTGCATACATTCAGATTGTTTAAATGTTTCCCTAAGTTGATCTTCTTGTACTGAGGGTAAGTCTTCCTTTCTCTAGACTTTCCATCTAGTCTCAGAGACCTAGGATTCCTGAAGGCTGGTCTTACCAGTAAAGACCAAGACAAAGAAGGCACTGAATACCTTGGCCGTTTCTATGTCTTTTGTCATCAGGTTCTTCCCAGCCTCATTCAGCAGTGAGCCCACATTTTTTTGTTTGTTTGTTTCCTTTTCCTTCAGGTATACCTGTAAAAGTAATTCTTGCCTTTCACACCCCTTTCCAGTTTAAACTCCAGATGAGCTTTGGCTTTCCTAACCCCATCCCTGCGTACTTCTACATTCTGTCTGTATACTCCTCCTGGGTCACCTGCCCCTGCTTCCACCTCCTTTGCACTTCCTTTTTTTCTTTGATTTTAGTCAGGAGCTCCTTGTCCATCAATGCAGGCCTCCTGTTGCCTTTGATTTGCTTCCTCCATGTCATTCTTGAGTTTGAATGATGTGATTCTTGAATATCAAGCAGTTCTCTTGGATCCTTCTTCTTTCTAGTGCTGTATATACCCCGAGATTCTTTCAAGCAGTTCCCTAAAGATGCCAGTCTGCTCTCCTGAAGCCCTATATGACATCACAAAGGTTTAGATTCCACAAATGTCACATTTTATAGCTAATAATGAGAAATTTGGTAGGTTTTTGTCCTTTCCTGAAATAATTAGTTGATGTTTTATTTTAATATTTACTATTGTAAAACCCTTTTCCTTATCTCCAAGATTCCCAATGTGTATGACACTGAGGGAGTGAGGAAATGTAATTATTAAATATGTAGATTTAGGACTAAATAACTTTGAAAAGTATAATTTTGTGGCAGGGATACAAATCTCTTTTTGGCAGACAGTTTTAAAAACAGCTTAATTCAAAGTAGTTGCTATTTAAAGGAAATGGTGAGATTTGGAAATGTAACAATAATGAAAAAATACAATAAATAAGAAACCAAAATTTTAAAGCATAAGACAATACAGCAATTACATGCTTTTTTAAAATCCATAATGTATTCATTTAAAGCAGTGTCTTCAGTAAATGGGATTTTACCCCCTCCTTTCTTAATAAAGAAAGAATTATTTTTGAGAGTAGTTAGTAGTCTCAGTCCAGACACCTTTGGTGGACATAAATTAATAAACGGAATAAACCATATGATCTGCATGATTATTTATCATGGCTTTTATCACCAGCAATATATTTATGAATATACGTATAAGCAATTTTGATATTAATCTTTATATTGAACAACCTCAGTTATTTTAGCTTTTTACCCTTAATGTCTCTTATTCTTCCTTTCCATTCTTTCTTCAACTTTTTCTTCCTAGCTTCCTTATTTTTTCTTATTTTCAACAGGGTCTTCTCTTGTCTTTTTGCTCTTTAGCTATAAAACTGAATTCTCAGTCTCTTTCTGTCTCATGTGATCTTTTACCATCTAAATTTCTGTTTCTGTCATTCCATTTCTTTTTCCTGCTTTTGGAAAACAAAACAAAGCACAACCAACTCCAAGTCTTCTGTTCTTTTTTTTTTTTTCTTTATTCTTTCTCTCAGTTAGTTTTAATATGTACTTCACTGTAGGATATTAGTATCCTCAGACCCGACCTTTCATTAACTTTCAGTTGTTTAGCACTCTTATGTCTCAGCTTGTATGAATTCTGAATTTACAGCTACTGGCATCACACCAGTCAAAATTTGAAGAGTTGCCTTATGCAGCATTGGAAGAACAGTGAAAGGAAGGAGTAAAATTGCTTTTTACTGTGACCAGGACTATGTATAGATAAAGTTGACATAGTTTCAGTTCAGAATGTCAGATCAGCCAAGGAATCACAGGAGTAAGATTTGATTCCACAGAACTCAGGGAAGTCTGCATGAAAATTTGAGTTCTGTGACTCTCAAAATTTTCACAGTCTGTGAAAGACTGTGAAAGGGAGCTAGGAGATTTGTTGTTTTGTAAGGCTCATCAGATGATTGATACTGTGGTGGGTTGACCCTGGCTAGCAACTAAGCACCCACCAGCTGCTTCCTCACCCACCCCACCCACCCCCCAGCAGTATGGAGGAGAGAATCAGAAGGCCAAAATGAAGAAATTACTTGTGGGTTGAGAAAAAAACCCACCAAATGATTCAAAGGCAATCACTCACCACCTCCCACAAGCAGACTGATGCCCAGTCATTGTCCAAGCAACAGCTACTTTGGAAGGACTTCCCCATCATTTTTTATTGCCGACCATGATGTTGTATGGCATGGAATATCCCTTTGGCCAGTTCAGCTCAGCTGTCTTGACTATGTCCCCTCCCAACTTCTTGTCAACTCCAAGCCTTCTCCCTGAGGGAGGCAGAGTGAGAAGAAGGACTTGATACTGTGCAAGAACTGTTCAGCAATAGCCAAAACATTGCTGCATTATCAACAGTGGTTTAGTCACAAATCCAAAACACAGCAGAATACAGGCTGCTATGAAGAAAATTAACTCCATCCTAGACAGACCCAGTACAGATGTTATTTTTCTTCTGCAAATCTCTCTTTCTCAGCTGACGGGCATCTTTAAAATCTAACTGTAGTGCATCATTTAAAGGATAAGTCTTAAGAATTTTTTATCTTGCATGTGCTTTGTAATCTTCAATATCTCACTTAAAAAGCATAAGCATACTATCTATTTTCATGGATGTGTTATGAAGCTTAGGAAAATATTTGTGAAGTGGAATTAAAATTCAAACCTAAACCACCAAAAAGCAAGGATTGTAATGAGTTCTGTTCCCTTCAGAGTTGTGCTCACCCTGTGTGGTGCGTCAACCTTGGCACAACTCCATGTGCCCACCCAGCTGCTCTCTCACGCTCCTCAGGAAGACAGAGAGAAAATAAGGTGAAAAAAACTCACCGGTCCAGATGAGGACAGAGAGATCACTCACTAATTACTGTCACAGGCAAAACAGACTCAACTTGGGGAAGATTAATTTATCTCCAATTAAAAATAAAATAGGATAGTGAGAAACAAAAACAAAGCTAAAAACACCTTCTTCCCAGAGCTCAACCTGGCTCTTCTACCTCCTCCTCCAACACTGAGTGGCACAGGGGATATGGGGAATGGGGGTTGCAGTCAGTTCATAAAGCTTTTTCTCTGCCACTCTTTCCTTCTTATGCTCTTACTCTGCTCCAGCATGGGGTCCCTCCCACAGCAGTTAGTCCTTCATGAACTTCTCCAGTGTTGGTCCTTCCCACAGGCTGATGCTCCAGCATAGATCCTTTTTATGGGGTGCAGCCCTTCAGGAACAGACTGCTCCAGCATGAGTCCCCCACAGGCCACAGTTACTGCCAGAAAACCTGCTCCTGCATGGGGTCCTGTCCATGGGCAACAGTTCCAGCCTGCTCCAGCACGAGCTCTCCATGGAATCACAGCCTCCTTCAGGGTGCATCCACCTGCTCTGGTGTGGGGTCCTCCATGGGCTGCAGGTGGATGGATATCTGCTACACCGTGGTCATCCATGGGCTGCAGGGGGACAACCTGTGTCATCATGGTCTTCACCACAAGCTGCAGGGAAATCTCTGCTCCAGTGCCAGGAGCACCTCCTCCCCTTCCTTCTTCCCTGATCTTGGTGTCTGCAGAGTTGTCTCTCTCATGTTTTTCTCACTCCTCTCTCACACAGCTGCTGTGTAGTGTTTCTTCCCCTTTCTTAAATATGTTAACACAGAGGCACCACCAGCTTCTTCAGAAGATAGTTTTTGTGTTCAAAGTTGATACTCTGGGTTTTCCATCACCTGAATGTTAAAAGATAGTGAATGTTGTTTCTCACACTAAAAGCTTTAATCCACATAAGCTCGAGGAATTATATAAAAATATTAAGTAGATATTGTCTGTTTTTATATTTGTATGTTGGATAGTATTAGCAAAAAGGTTATGTATCATTGAATAAGCGCTTTGATGTATGCACATCAAAATAAATATATAAATATAAAGCTGATTTTATAAACTGTAAAATAGGCAAACATCTTTGAAAATGTTCCATAATGAAATATTCATTCAACATACAGGTGAACCAGTGCCCTATCATGCCATTTGATTGTTGTATTTTACATGCAATTTAGTTTTAGTTTGCTTTACCCCAAATGTGAGGGGAGTTAATTATTTTGTTTGAATAATAGCTCTTGTAGCCTTCTTGCTATCTATCTCAGGGAATTTCAGATCACACTTGTGTTCTTGTAGAAAATATTACAGCTCTACTAATGTGAGAGATAATTTTTTATACTTCAGATACTGTTTAAGGTACAGAAACTTCAGTGGAGTTTAGACTTGATTAACCTGGGAAATAAGTTTTTGAACCTCTTATCTGCTCCAGGCTACATGTCTCCACACCCATCTCCACTGGGAGCACCAGAACATGTGCCCAGTCCAATGTCTGGACGAGGTCAAACTCCACCCCAGATGACTCCAAGTCAGCCAGGACTGATGATACCAGGAGACCCACAAGTTATGAGTCAACCCAACAGAGGTCCTACCCTTTTCAGTCCTGTACAGCTACATCAGCTCCGAGCTCAGATTCTGGCATACAAAATGTTAGCTAGAGGTCAGTCTTTACCGGAAAACCTCCAACTTGCTGTTCAAGGAAAGAGGACCCTGCCTGGCATTCAGCAGCAACAGGTTCCTGCTGCCTATAGTAGGCAATCAAGTAAGTGAATGTAGGCACTGTGTCATTGGCAAGATACTTTAAGTTCTACCTGTGGAAAATAACAGAAATTGTTGGTTTGCAGGCATATAATTTGGAAACATTTGCAGATATCTATATGAACAATGACCTATGGTTTTAAGTTGGAGTAAGTGCATAAAGCACATTATTAATAGGATACTAATTATTTTTAAGAATAGAGATAAAAGTAATTATATACTGTCTGTCCTGATTATGCCTGCCACTTTTGCAAATGTTTGTCACAATTTGCCAATTACATTTTGCTGCTCTTCTTGGAATGCTTTTTCGCTCCCCTGTTGCCATGCAGAAAAATAGATATAAAATCTAGAAGCTGACTGATTATGCAGATCATGAAAATTGAAACTACATGCAGTATTCTGTCAAGTGCATAGCACAGGGAAAAGAGTTATAATGCAGTAATGCAGTACACAAACTTGTTTCGGTCTAAAAGAGACGTGTTACTTTCACAGATTCACAGAATGGTAGGGGTTGGAAAGGACCTTCAGAGATCATCTAGTCCAACCCCCCTGCCAAAGCAGGTCTACCTAGAGCAGGCTGGACAGGAATGCTGAGAGAGTGGCTGCCATGTGGTTCTTTGTTGCCATCTGAGACTAAACCATGACAGCCCCCCTTCCCCTGGTGTTACATACATATTAGTCCATCTTGAAGTTTGCTAGAGAATACACAGAATGACAGAATGGTTGCGGTTGGAAGGGATCTCAGGAGGTCATCTGATCAAACCCCCCTTCACAAGCAAGGCCACCTAGAGTCAGTTGCGCAGGACTGTATACATACAGCTTTTGAATATCTCCAAGGATGGAGACTCCACAACCTCTCTGGACAAACTGTGCCAGTGCTCAGTCATCCCCACAGTGAAAAAGTGTTTCCTGATCGCAGAATCACAGAATGGCAGTGGTTGGAAGGGACGAAGAGACATTCAGAGATCATCTAGTCCAACCCCCCCTGCCAAAGCCGGTTCACCTAGAGCAGGCTGGACAGGAACGCATCCAGGCGGGTTTTGAATATCTCCAGAGAAGGAAACTCCACAACCTCTCTGGGCAGCCTGTTCCAGTGCTCTGGCACCCTCAAAGTAAAGAACATTTTCCTCATGTTGAGATGGCATTTCCTGTGTTCCAGCTTGTGCCTGTTGCCCCTTGTCCTGTCACCGGGCACCACTGAGAAGAGTCTGACCCCATCTTCTTGACACTCGCTATTTAGAAATTTATAAGCATTGATGAGATCCCCTCTCAGTCTTCTCCAGGCTAAACAGACCCAGGTCTCTCAGCCTTTCCTCATCAGAGGAGCTACATTCCCTTGATCATTTTTGTAACCCTCTGCTGTACCCTCTCCAGTAGTTCCCTGTCCTTCTTGAACTGGGGAGCCTAGAACTGGACACAGTACTCCAGATGCGGCCTCACCAGGATGACCTCCCTCGATCTGCTGGTCACACTTCCTGATGCACCCCAGGATGCCATTGGCCTTCTTGGCCACAAGGGCACATCATTATCATTGCCTTATGATCAACTTGTTGTCCACCAGGATTCCCAGGTCCCTTTCTGCAGAGCTGCTTTCCAGTAGGTCAGTCCCTAACCTGTACCAGTGCATGGGGTTATTCGTCCCCAGGTGCAGGACCCTACACTTGCCTTTGTTGAATTTCATTAGGTTCCTCTCCGCCCAGCTTTCTAGCCTGTCTAGGTCTCGCTGTACGGTGACACAGCCTTCTGGTGTGTCAACCACCCCTCCCAGTTTTGTATCATCAGCAAACTTGCTGAGGGTACACTCTGTCCCCTCATCCAGGTTGATGAATATGTTAAATAAGACTGAACCCGGTACAGACCCCTGGGGAATACCACTAGCTACAGGCCTCCAACTAGACTCTGCGCTGCTGATCACAACCCTCTGGGCTTGGCCATTCAGCCAGTTCTCAGTCCACCTCACTGTCCACTCATCTAACCCACACTTCCTAAGCTTACCTGTGAGGATGTTATGGGAGACAATGTCAAAAGCCTTGCTGAAATCAAGGTGGACAAAATTCACTGCTCTCCCCTCATCTACCCAGGCAGTCATTCCATCATAGCAGGCTATCAGATTGGTCAAGCATGATTTCCCCTTGGTGAATCCATGCTGACTACTCCTGATGACTTTCTTCTTCTACATGCTTAGAGATGACGTCCAGGATGAGCTGTTCCATCACCCTTCCAGGGATGGCGGTTTAAACAGCTTGAACCTGTAATGTTTTTTGAATAAGTCCAACCCTAAGATCAATTTACTGGGGAAGAAAAGGAGGGAAGTTTTCTTTTGTTGAAGTTTGGTTTTGTTTGCAAGTTCATTAATTTGTATGATGATTGTCTTTCATTCTTTCCCTCCTCCACAACTTCAAGAACATAAAGAAATGGTTTATCTAACCATGTGGATATATGCATCCCACTGTGATATCTTAATAACAGTATTACGTACATAGTTTTTGACTCAGTACTTTCAACTTCAGATGTTTTAGGACCTTTTCCCATGGGGAAAAATTTCCAGTTTACTTAAAGGCAGTTCTAAATATTCTTTAAGTATTTCTTTTGTCTTTTCCATTTTGTACATTTTTTAACCAAGCGCTATGAAAATGTGATCTTTATTTTTAAAAATTAATCTCCTCCTGCTGTTTGTTACTCACTTGAAATAATAATTCTGTGTTCATGATATCAATATATATACCATACACATATTTTTGGCACAAAATTAGCTTCAAGAACAGATTAAAAAAATATGCTGATTATTTTAAAGAGTTAACAGTTTTTGTAAACTGTTATTTAGCTTTAGAAGCTGAGAGTAAAGATGATCCTATTTTCTTATAAAAATAATTTGAATAACTGGTCACTTGATTTCAATGCATGTGGCTTTGTCATTATGTATTTTGGAAGACGTAATTTTAATATACCTCATTACATTAATTTTTTGCACAGTGGAATCCACTTAAATCTGTATTTAATGCACAAAGCTTATTTGAATAAATAGACTAGCATATTGGAATGCTGAGGGATTTTATAATGTATAGTAATGTTTCATATTTTAATATTTTTCTTTCCTTTGTTACATTATAGGTATTGCATCACATGCAATGAGTGGTCCTACAGCTGGCCCAGGTCCAGCTCCAGGAATACCTAGACATATAGCTGCCGTGACCCCTAAACCTTGGACAGAAGGTAGAAGGGAGTATAGCAATAATTTTATATCATACATACAGTTAAGGTTAAACTGTGTAGGTAGGGATTGTGGAAAAGAGGCAGGAAAAAGAATAGGGAAATAAAAAGGTATAAAGAAGAAACGGTGTGACCTTTACTTTGACTAGCTCTTAAATATCAAGGAGTGTTTTACCACTTATCCAAAGGTGAATGAGTTGACCAGATGAAATCATTGCAGTTGTTAGGCAGCCTGAACATGAGCACCCTCTACAATCAGAATTAAATATATAAGCTTGTTCCTTTTTCAGAGGTTGATGCAGATGGTTGAATACCAGATGGTCAGGATGCTGGATCTGAAGTGAAATTGATTACAAGACTACAGGCATATTGTGTAGTTGCATTTTTTAGCAATAAATTATTATGTTTCCTCAAACAATCAAGTGCTATCTTTATTGTTGCAGATGTCTGTTCTCAGTGACTCTCACATCTGTGTGCATGAGTGACTTACTGACTTGTTAGGGTACTGAAACCTGTGCTGTTATTAGCAGGTGCTATATTCATGTTAACTGATGAGTTACTTGACTTTCAAAAGAATTAGAATGCTATAACATAAAAGAATAATCAGATACCAAGTATTTCAGGTACATAAATATAATTAATTGGGAGTTGGGGGTAAAATGGAAGCTATTTATATTTGCCAGATATATTTAAGTACTATTGCTGAAATTTTAATATGGCTTACTGGTTCTCACAGTGAGTTGTAAAAGCAGGCCTACTCATGCTTCTAGTCAAATTATGACTGTGGATGCATCCTTGTAAGCAGTATAAGGACAATGGACCTATGAAGAGGCAGAATTTGGTCCTGCATTTATATGAAACTAGTTCTAGAAGGTTCTTACTAATGTTAGATTTACTTAAAAAACACTGTGAATTAAAAAATATGTGTTATTCATAAATTGACATGCACTTTTATTATTTTTGGATCACTTTCTTCAATGTCTGTTTGAGTTTGTTTCTCTATAGAGAGGGAAACCTAGTATTTTTCCTGATAAGTTTGAACATTTGTCTTAGCTCTAATGTTTTGACATAAAAAATCATAATGTATTTTTTACTACATTCCGTATTTCCTGTTATCATGTTTCTTATGTTCTAGGCCAAGCCCCAGATATGAGTGTTCCTAATACACCACAAAAGCTCTCCATACCACCTCCTAGTGGGAAGCCTTCTCCTGCCCCCGCTGCTTCCCAGCCTTCTGCAGCCATGCCTGGGCCCTCTGTACCACAGCCCACACATGGACAGCCTTCACCTATTGTGCAGTTGCAGCAAAAACAGAATCATATCAGCCCTATCCAGAAACCACAGGGATTGGATCCAATTGAAATACTCCAGGAACGTGAATATAGGTAAAAGCTAAATAACAAGATTTAAATGCATATGCTTATTTTTTTCCTTTCTCAGTGGGTGGTCTTGAAATCATCCCCTTTATTGTAGTGATCATAGTTGAAATTGAGTTTCCATAGAGGGACCATGTCAAATCCAATTACAGACATCAAACTGTAAAGCATGATTTAATTTGAGCCCAAGTTCTGAATTAGGAAAGCATATCAGTAGTATCATTGCAAACCAGCTTAACTTTAAAATGGACACAAGTACTTAGATGGATTAATGTGATATTTGGAAAGCCACAAATAATGATAGCTATGAAATTAAAATCCTTGGAATCCAAATGGAAACTATTTTAGTACAGAAAGTATTCAGAACTATAAACAAAAAAATTAGAAGAAAAAAATTGCAATGAAAAGACGGAAGAATAAGTGGCCAAAGCAAAAAATATTTTTGTATAATGATAAATGGGTTAGCTGAACTACCAAAGAATAGACTATTAAGGTCTATTAAGGAAGATGAAAAATAGGATACCATGAAGTATGGTCCATAAATGTTGAGTCAGATTCCTAAGTACCTACCCTAATTAAAAGGTGATCAGTACCCAGTAATATTCCTAGTAATACACAGAGGATTTAATCTCTTATGATTTTCTATGGTTAGAAAGAAACCGTTCCTTCCCCTTACTGACACGATTATACAATTCCCCTTGAGGACTAGGGGAGGAGAAAGATTGACTTGCTTCTAAAGTATGTCCCTGGTCACTGGCAGTGACAGGAAGCAGACTACCCATAGTGTATTTACTTGAAATAACAATGCCTCTTCTTGTTACTAAAACAGTGAGGGAGAAGCAACATAGGGGGAAATTAGACAAAAGATGGTAATCTCACTTAAATCAGGATTAAATGAATACTTGCTTTGCATATGTGTTCTACCTTTTCAGATACAGGAGGAAGGGTAAGCAGCAAGCATTTATATCAAGCATCTCAGGAAGGATATGATGTAATATCCAGAAACCAGGCCTTGATCCAACAAAACACTTGTGATTTTTACATAAGAGCATGCTTATGTGCTTTTCTGATCTATAGTTGTGGGCATTCTGTCAGTCTCTTCATTTTCACCTTAGCATGGAATGGCAGTAGCTATTTTGGTATGTACAGTCATGTTCTAACAGCTTTTCGATAAAATTATAGAATGGTTTAGGTTGGAAGGGACCTTAAAGATCATTGAGTTCCAACCCCCTTGTCAGGCAGGGACACCTCGCACTACACCAGGTTGCTCAAAGCCCCATCCAGCCTGGCCTTGAATACTTCCAGGGATGGGGCATCCACAAGTTCCCTGGGCAATCTGTTCCAGTGCCTCACCACCCTCATAGTGAAAAATTTCTTCCTGATATCCAATCTAAATCTCCCCTCTTCCAGTTTGAAGCTGTTACCCCTTGTCCTATCACTACATGCCCTTGTAAAAAGTCCCTTTCCAGCTTTCTTGTAGACCTCCCTTTAGGTACTGGAAGGCTGCTATAAGGTCTTCCTGGAACCTTATCTTCTCCATGATGAGCAACCCAGGTCTCTCAGCCTGTCCTTATAGGAGAGGGGCAGAATCACCTCCCTCGACCTGCTGGCCACACAGGATATGGTTGGCCTTCTGGGCTGCAAGCACACATTGCCAGCTCATGTTGAGCTTTCATCAACCATGAGGATGCACCATAATACAATTTCACTGTTTCTCTGAATGAGGGATCATAGCATTAACTTGAGCCAGCAATCATTCAGCCAGTATTGCATAAACTCATTTGTAACTGCTTCTGCCCTTCCAGCCCTGCTCCACTGCCGCACTGTTTGTGCCAAATTTTATGACTTGAGGATATGCATAAATGGGGGAGGAAGGGGAGTGAGGGACAGCAGAAAACAACTGAGGTAGATCTACTCCACTATGTAGAAATTGGTCGCAGTCACAGCATATCCATTAGGTTCTAAATAGCCTGATCTGGGCAGGCTAAATAATATGGAAGTCTGAGAGGGATTCTGGAATAGTAGAATTGTTTTTGTAATGGCTGGCTAGTAATTCAAGCTTTTAAAATATTGAGTGTTGTTGGGAATTTTTTTTGTTTTTTATACCAAGGTGCTTAGAGCTTGTATAGGTCTTTTCATTATTTAAACCTAAATAAGTAACACCAAACTAAAGCTGTGAAAACAGCTTTTATGATTTGGATGGTAATAGATTTAGCTTTAGTACAAGTAGAGTTAGAATAACAGCATGAAGTATTCATGCCTTCTCAGTAAAATGGGACTAGAAGAAAGTTAATATAAACTTTTGCATCCTGAAAACCCAGTGAAGTTAGTAATATCTTTGAAAAACAGTTACCGTATAGTAAACAAGAGCTCCTTTTTTAACGAGAAAGCATTTTATGATGAAATATTTTTATTAAATAAAAAGGTGAATTATTCACATCTTAAAAAAAAAGATGCAAGATGCTTCAACAAATCCCATAATTCAGATATTGAGACCAAAAAGTTTAATTTTTGGCATATTCCTTCACTGTGGAGAAGTCTCTCCTGTAATTCTGATGCCACAGTCTGTGGCCTTGAGCATGGTGTTTCTTGACTGAAGTTGTGAAATCTGCTGTGTCACATTCACTTACTGCTAATTTCTCTGCTATATAAGTCACTTGCTTGGCATTTGACTATTCCTCTTTGTGCATATGCACCCTCATAAGTGATTAATAGTTTGCTTTTGGGGGAGATGCGTGTTTGTATACACCTAGTTGCATGCAGGGTATCTCATCTCTCTCTCTCCCCTCTTGTCCTCTCTCATCTCTCTCTCTTCCTCCTTTCTCCTATGACATCTATCTTGTCTCTCTTGTCTCCTCTATTCTCCCAGTCAGAGAAAGGGGTTCAAGAAGGAAGAGACAAATTGAACAGGTGAATGCCTGGCTGCATAGTTGGTGCCATTCTCAAGGTTTTGGCTTCTATGATCGTGGATCTACCTTTGAGAATCTGGGTCTGTTGGGAGTCAATGGGATTCACCTGACCAAATGTGGCAGGAGGGTCTTCGTCAACAAAGTAGCCAGGCTTATAAGGAGAGCTTTTAATCAGACTTATAAGGAGAGCTTTAAACTAGAATTAAACTAGATTTATAGGGGGAAAAGGATGGAGTTTTAAGAAACAGAGAAGATCCAGGGGCTGCTGATGTATTATGAAACATAAGGATACACCTGTGAAAAGCCACAAAGGAATTAGGGTGTGTTACCCTAAAAAGGTGACACAGTTGACAGCCCAACTGAAATGCCTTTATGTGAATGCATGCAGCATGAGTAACAAACAGGAGGAGCTGGAAGCCACCTTGCAGCTAGAAAGCTATGATCTAATTGCTGTCACTGAAACGTGGTAGGATGAATCACATGCCTCG
>JAOQGL010000137.1:0-15041 GCA_027564165.1 Gallinago nigripennis | reverse complement strand
TTTGACACTAGACTGAAGAGGAAAGCCTGCAGCCCCAAAGTCTGGGTGGCATTGCAAGTAGTTCCCACAGAAGCTTCTGTAAAGCAAAACTTTTTCTTGAACACACCTGGCATGTGAGAGGCACCTTCGGACGTATTGCATGTTCTGATCCCCAAACCCCCACCTGGCTGGAAAATGGGAAAAGATGGTTTTGACACTAGACTGGACAGGAAAACCTGCAGGGTTAAAGTCTGGGTGGCATTGCAAGTAGTTCCCATAGAAGCTTCCAAGAAGCAACACATGTTCTTGCACACACTTTGCCCGAGATTAAATCGAGATTAAATTTACTCTGCATTTCATCTGTGGTTGTGTGGTTGTTCCTGCATCCTGCCTGTGTCAGCTCAGACCATGAGGAAGCTGAAGTGGAATCCGATGTGTGCCCTGGTGGCAAAGGCTCCCACCCCACAGGTGACTGAAGGACTTGAGATCTGTAGAGATCCAAACCCAGAGCTATGTCTGGCCTCTGGAAAAAGGCTGCTTAAGGGCTTTCCAGTGGTGCAAGATGTCTGAGGAGAAAGGCCTGATCCTCCAATTATGAATGAGCAAGGATGGGAGATGTCATCTTTTCCCCACCAGAAGGGGAAGGGCAAGGAACATAGCTGCAGCTGGAGCTGCAGGATCACAGGTGAGGAAGGGCCTCGTTGACCCCTCAGGACACAGGGGAGGAAAAGCTGGACCTTGACACTGTTGTGGTTTAGCCTCAGACGGCAACAAAGTACCACGTGGCAGTCACGCGCACCCACCAGGGCGCTAACCGCCGCTGCAGCCAGGAGGGGAAAATCGAAAGAAAAAGGCAAAAACTCGTGGGTTGAGACAAAGGCACTTTAGCAGAACAGCAAAAGGCGCAAGAAACAACAACACTGACAGAGAAGTATACAACCGCGATTACGATACCGCCGCTTGCCAACCGCACGCAGAACGGACCCGACCGCTCTGCTCCCTCTCCTTCTCCCAGGGAACCCCCTCTTCCGGTCATCCCCCCTTTTCTCCAGCTAGCTCTGGCCACGCCCCTGGGCATGGCCCACATGGGATGGAATACCTGCGTCCCTGCTAGGTCCTGGGAAGAAATTAACCCTTTCTCCACCAGACCCAGTACAGACACTTATCCATGGGAGGAACTCAAAAGTCATTCCAGACATGTTCTTCTACCTTCTCAGTAAAGAAAAACATTGCCATTTAAACAATTTGTGAACATAAAATCACAGTATCACAGAATCGTCATGGTTGGACAGGACCTCTGAGATCACCAAGTCCAACCATACACACACAAAAAACCCCTACAATCTCAGCACCTAGAGCAACCCCTGAAGTGCCATGTCTATACGTTTCTTAATTACCTCCAGGGATGGTGACTCCAACACCTCCCTGGGCAGGCTATTCCAGTGCCTTTCTCCGGTACTTTCTCAGGAAAGTAATTCTTCCTCATATCTAATCTAAACCTCCCCTGCTGCAACTTCAGACCATTTCCTCTGGTCCTGTCATTATTCCCTTGGGAGAAGAGGCCAACATGCACCTCTCTACAACCTCCTTTCGGGTAGTTGTAGAGGGCAATGAAGTCTCCCCTCAGTCTCCTCATCTCCAAACTAACCATGCCCAGTTCCCTCAGCCTCTCCTCATAGGACTTGTTCTCTAAACCCCTCACCAGCTTGGTGGCTCTCCCCTGGACATGCTCCAGCAGCTCAATGTCCTTCCTGTAGTGAGGGTCCCAGAACTGAACACAGCCCTCAAGGTAAGGCCTCACCAGTGCTGAGTACAGAGGCACCATCACTTCCCTATTCCTGCTGGCCACGCTGTTCCTGATACAAGCCAGGATGCTATTGGCCTTCTTGGCCACCTGGGCACACTGCTGGCTCATGTTACGCTGGCTGTCCACTAACACCCCCAGGTCCTTTTCTGCTGGGCAGCTTTCCAGTCACTCTTCCCCAAGTCTGTACTATTGCCTGGGGTTGTTTATTATGAGAGAAAATCAAACCCATGGCTCCACAGGGTTGTTGAAGTATTAGAAATCGTGGAAGTGCTTGAAAACTGTCACAAAGGAATTAGGGCTCCTCCCTCCAAAGAAAGTAGCAGGATCAATAGCCCAACTGAAGTGCATCTACACTAATTCCCACAGCATGGCAGCAACAAAAAGGGGTTGGAAGCCATTGTGCAGATGGAAAACTACGATATAGTCTCCTTAATCGAAACGTGGTGGGATGACTCACACAACTGGGGTGCTGCAAGGGATGGCTATAAACCCTACAGAAGGGACGGGCAAGGAAGGAGAGATGGTGGAGTGTCCCTGTATGTTAGGGAGTGTTTTGACTGTCTAGAGCTTGATGTCGGTGATGAAAAGGTCAAGTGTTTATGGTTAAGATCATGGTGAAAGGCCAATAAGGTAGGTATCATGGTGGGACTCTGGTATAGACCACCCAACCAGGATTGAGAGGCAGACAAAATAGTCTGTCAGCAGCTGGGAGACTGTCACAATCACTGGCCCTTGTTCTCATGGGTGACTTCAACATGCCAGATGTTGGCTGGAAATGCAATAGAGCAGAGGGAAAACAGACTTGGAGGCTCCTGGAATGTGTGGAAGAGACCTTCCTGACACACTTAATGAGTGAGCAAACTAGATAGGAAAGATGCCCTGCTGGACCTATTGTTTTCCAGTAGAGAAGGACTTGTGGGTGATGTGGTGGTTGGCGGCCATCTTGGACAAAGTGATCATGAAATGATAGAGGTTTTATTTCTCAGAGAAATAAGGAGAGGGGTTAGAAAACCTGCTCCCTTTCATTTCTGGGAGGTGGATTTTGTTGTGTTTAAAGACCTTATAAGGAGTCCTGAGGGACAAAAGAGGGCCAGGAAGGCTAGAAATTCTTCAGAAAGGAAATCGTACAGGTGCAGGAGCAAGCCAAACAGAGGGCCTTCTCTGGAACTCAGGAATAAAACCAGAGTTTATCACCTTTGGAAAAAGGAGTGAACAACTCTGGAGGGCTACAAGGATGTCATAATGTTATGCAGGGAGAAAAGTAGAATGGCCAAAGTCCAACTAGTACTTACAGGCCCAGTCAGCACAGGTTTGTGAAAGGCAGTCAGCACAGGTTTGTGCTTGACAAACTGGATTTCCTTCTATGATAAGGTGACCCTCCTGTGGATGACAGAAAAGCTGTGGATGTTGTCTACCTGGACTTCAGTAAGGCCTTTGACACTGCTTCCCACAGCATCCTCCTGGAGCAACTGGCTGCCCATGGCTTGCATGGGCACACTTTTTGCAGGGCTAAAGACTGTCTGCATGGTGTGGCCCAGAGAGTGGTGGTGAATGGAGTTAAATCCAATTGGCGGCTGGTCACGAGTGGTGTTCCCCAGGGCTTGGTACTGGGGCCAGTTCACTTTAGTATCTTTATCAATGACCTGAATAAGAGGATTGAGTGCACCCTCAGTAAGTTAGCAGATGATACCAAGTTGGGTCTCTGTTGATCTGCTTGAGAGCAGGGTGACTCTACAGAGGCATCTGGACACGTTGGATCTATGGGCTAAGGCCAATGGGATAAGATTCAACGAGGCCAAGTGCCGGGTCCTGCACTTGGGTCACAAAAAACCCATGGGTGCTCCAGGCTCAGAGAAGAGTGGCTGGAGCTGCCCAGCAGAAAAGAACCGGTGCATATTGGTTGACACCTGGCTGAATATGCGCCAACTGAGTGTCTGGGTGGCCAAGAAGGGCAACAGCATCCTGGCCTGTACCAGGAACAGTGTGCTCAACAGGACTAGAGAAGTGATTGTCTCTTCTGTACTCAACACCACTGAGGCGGCACCTTGAGCTCTGTGTTCAGGTTTTGACACCTTACTATAAGAAAGACATGGAGGTGCTGGATTGTGTCCAGAGAAGGACAATGAAGCTGTTGAGGGTTCTGGAGCACAAGTCTTGTGAGGAGCAGCTGAGGGAACTGGGGTTGTTCAGCCTGGAGAAAATGAGGATGAGGAGAAACATTCTCACTCTCTAAAACTACCAAAGGCGGTTATAGCAAAGTCTCACGTGTGTCTCTTCTCCAAATAAATGAGTTTATAGGATGAAAGGAAATGGCAAGTTTCTCCAGGGGACATGCAGATTGGGTATTAGGAAAAAAATTTTCACTGCAAGGTTTGTCAAGCACTGGAACAAGCTGCCCAGGGAAGGGGCTGAGTCACCATCCCTGGAGGTATTTAAAAGACGGGTAGCTATGGTACATAGGGACAGGGGTTATTGTTGGACTTAGAAATGTGAGGTTTACAGTTGGACTCAAAGATCTTTAAAGTCCTTTCCAACCTAAAAGATTCTATGTTTTCTTTGAATCTTGGGACTTTGTTTCATCCTCACCCCTTCTTTGCGGGGCCAGGAGGTGTCACAGAATTTCCCTGCCCTGAGCGCTGCTTCCCCTCACATCCTACTGCCTCCAGGAAGAGCCCAGAGCCAGAAGTGGGGGACAGCATCTGCTTTGGCAGGGCCTGGGGGTGAGTGCTTTCTGCTTCCTCAAACAAAGCTAGGGGTTCCTCAGTATTACAGCCACCTGCACTCTGCCTTTGCCTACTGCAATCACAGCCTCCAATTGTCTGCTCTGACAAGTCCCTGAGAAGCCTTTGTCAGTAACTGCCCTCAGTGGGCCTCATTAATGCTTCCAGGAAGTTTGGGGTATAATTCTGATTTCCTGAGCACTTTCTTCAATCTACTCTCAGTATCTGAGGTTGATGGACTCAGCAGCAAATACCCCATGGGGCTCTTTAAAAGACAGAAAGCCATAAGAAGGAATTTAGCTCTTTGTAATTTCCTTCAAGCCTTGTATAGCTACTTGGGGAGGTTTTGTGGTGTAGTTAAGGAGGAAGATTTCAAAGTGCATCTGATGAAAATGGCTTCTTTATTCTAAAGAATTGTATTCTAAAATATTGTATTCTAGTGTTCAGTTTAAAGAGGAGGTGATAGAAGCATTCTCCAAGCATACTGAGGCAGTGTCTCCTCAGGAGGCCTGGACAGGTCAGGAAAAGCAGTGCCTTGATATCCATCACTGTAGGGACAGCTTTGTTCCTCACCTCCCTTACTCCACCAGGTCTGACATTGCCCACCTGGGACTGACATCACTGTTCCTTGCCTCAGACTTCTCCACTCAAGGATGAATGTCATAGCTCCATTGCAGGGATAATCTTAGGAGAAATTGTTGAGGTACGTAGATGCAAAAGGATAGATATAAACATAATTAAAGAGCTGGCTGAGAAGACAATTAGATTACTGAGAGACAGGCAAGGTTTTGCTCCCTGAAGGTGAAAGCAGCAGCAGAGGTAAGAAGTGTCTGCATGAACAAAGAACAAAGCGAGGAGAAGACTAGAGAATGATGGGCTGAAAAGATGACTTTGCAAATTATCATTGTATCAGGATGTGTAAGTATAGGGAAAGCTGAGAGACACAAAATGCATCATATCAGAGACAAAATAGTTGTAGTGAAGCCACAAGGGAAGACTGAGAATTCCTTAGAATGCCATCTTTGGAAGGTGACAGGATTGGCAGGGCTCTTCTGTGAGTGAGGACAAGCTAATGTTGCCCCTGCCTTTGAAAGAGGCCCAGCCCAGACACCTACAGGCTGTACAAGCTCCCTGGGGTGATTAGTGTGACATCAAAGAGAGCCCTCTTGGGTGACATTTCTGGGCACCGGAAAGAGAAGAATGTATCCAAAAGCAGTCAGTATGGACTTGCCAAGGGAAAATCAAGCCTCAGTAAGGAAGTGGTGACAGCAGATAAAGCTCTTGGGTTTCCCGTATCCATGGAAGTCAGTCAGATGTTCGTAGAGTCAGAGCAGCTGCAGCTTTCTTGTCCTGCTCCAGGCAGGGGAGCTCAGATGAAGGGCTATTTGAAGCCTGAGGTAGCTGGGCTTCTCAAGCCCACTGAAAGGGAGGCATGGGGTGACTTATATGTAAGACCCTAAACCTATCTGGAGAGGGGACAGAACCAAGCTTTCTTCTGCAGTGGCCATGGATATGACAGAGGAATCAGCCACAAACTGCCTGTTGGGACCTTTAGATGGAACGTTAAGAAAAATAAAATGGACTGGAAGGAGCATTGCTGTGATGTCCACCTGTCCTGGTTCCAGCAGGGATAGGGTTATTTCTGCCCAGGCTCTGGCAGGGACAAAGCTATTTCATCCTGGGTGAGCCATGGCTAGTCTGTAGCCAGGAGCTTGCCAGGGATAGGGGGCAGGAAGTCACCACTTGGGAACAGGATGGGGAGACCCAGGTCGGTGGGTGAGTGGTGGTACTGTAATGGTGTTTATGCATCCTTCTTCAGTGGTATTGAAGTTGTATTCCTGTTCCCTTTGCTGCTCTGTTAAACTGCCTTTGTCTAATCCCTTGAGTTTTGCCTTTTTTCTTCTGATTCTCCCCGCAGCTGTGGATTGAGAGAGCAGCCAAATGGTTCTCTGTTGCCATCTGAGGCTAAACAACCACAGTCCCTTTTGGTACCCAACGTTGCACACTAAGTGTTGAGATAATGACAGATCTGACCAGAGCGCTCTAAAAAAGAATATGTGATATGCATTTATTCTATTAGTTGAATAGTCGCAGGTCACCAGGTTGTTTGGTTGTTCTCATGAATGTCTTATGTAAATTCCTATATGCTCTATGTACTCCTCATGATGATGAAGTCAGGGATACAGGAGATCCAAAGCCCCCTTTATTCAAACTGAAAAAGAGATATTGGCAGCATGTGAAAGGGTTAGAGCTGCTTCAGAAGTGGTTGGTAGAGAAGTAGAGCTCCTCTTAGCACCTTGACTGCCTGTGCTGGGCTGGATGTCCAAAGACAGGGTCCCTGCCACACATCATGCAACTGATGCCACATGGAGAAAGTGGATTGCACTGATCACAGGGAACTTGAATGGGAAACCAGAGTCACCCAGGAATTCTGAAGTGACCATGGACTGGCCAGAAGGCAAGGATTTCTAATGTCACCAGAGGAGAAAGTGACACATGCTCCACTGTATGATATACTAACAGAAAGTGAGAAGAGGTGTGCTCTCTTCACTGATGGGTCCTGCTGGATTGTGGGAAAAATGGAAAGGGGAAAGCTGCAGTGTGGAGTCCCATAAGACAAGTTGCAGAAGCCACTGAAGAACAAGGTGAATGGAGCCTCTTTGCAGAGGTGAAAGCCATCCATCTGGCCTTAGACACTGCCGACCAAGAGAAAAGTCCAGTACTTTATCTTTGTACTGACTCACGGATGGTGTCAAATGCTCTGTGGGGGAGGTTACAGCAGTGGAAGCAAAGCAACCAGCAGCGCAGAGGCAAACCCATCTGGGCAGGCAAACTGCAGCAAGATATTGCTGCCTGGATAGAGAATCTGGTTGTGAAAGTATGTCACATAAATGTCCATGTACCCAAGAGTCAGGCCACTGAGGAACACCAGAACAACCAGCAGGTGGATCGGGCTGCTAAGATTGCAGTGGCTTAGGTGGATCTGGACTGGCAACATAAGGGTGAATTATTCAGAGCTTGATGGGCCCATGATACCTCAGGAGGAGGTGAGGAAGAGATGCCATGTATAGATGGGCTCATGATCAAGTGGTGGATTTGACCATGGACACTATTGACAGCTTATTCATGAATGTGAGACATGAGCTGCAATCAAGCAACCCAAGTTGTTAAAGCCTCTCTGGTGTGGAGGACCATGGCTGAAATATAAATGCTGGGAGGCCTGGCAGGTTGAACATAGAATCATAGAATGATTTGGGTTGGAAGGGACCTTAAAGATCATCGAGTTCCAACTCCCCTGCCATGGGTAGGGACACCTCCACTACAGCAGGTTGCTCAAAGCCCCATCCAGCCTGGCCTTGAACACTTCCAGGGATGGGGCATCCACTCCCTGGGCAACTTGTTTCAGTGCCTCACCACCCTCACTGTAAAGAATTTCTTTCTGGTGTCTAATCTAAATCTCCCCTCTTCCAATTTAAAAGTGTTGCCCCTTGTCCTTTCACTACACTTCCTGACAAAGAGTCCCTCTCTGGCTCTCCTATAGGCTCCCTTCAGATATTGAAAGCCTGTTATAAGGTCTCCCCGGAGCCTTCTCTTCTCCAGGCTGAACAACCCCAGCTCTCTCAGCCTGTCTTCATAGGGGAGGTGCTCCATCCCTCTGATCATCTTCATGGTCCTCCGCTGGACCCGTTCCAACAGATCCATGTCCTTCCTGTGTTGAGGACTCCAAAGTTGGGCACAGTACTCCAGGTGGGGTCTCATGAGCACAGAGCAGAGCGGCAGAATCACCTCCCGTGACCTGCTGGCCACACTTCTCTTGATGCAGCCCAGGATGCGGTTGGCTTTCTGGGCTGCCAGTGCTCATTGCCAGCTCATGTTAAGCTTCTCATCCACCAATACCCCCAAGTTCTTCTCCTCAGGGCTGTTTTCTAGCCATTCTCCACCCAACGTGTATTTGTGCCTGGGATTGCCACGTCCCAGGTGCAGGACCCTGCACTTGGCTTGGTTGAACTTCATGCAGTTTGCACAAGCCCACCTCTCCAGCCTGTCCAGGTCCCTCTGGATGGCATCCCTTCCTTCCAGTGTGTCGACTGCACCACACAGCTTGGTGTTGTCAGCAAACTTGCTGAGGGTGCACTCTACCTCACTGTCCATGTCTCCCACAAAGATGTTGAATGGTACTGGTTCCAGTACCGACCCCTGAGGAACACCACTCATTACTGCCCGCCAATTGGACATGGAGCCATTGGCCACAACCCTTTGAGTGTGGCCATCACACCAGCTCCTTACCCACCGAATGGTCCATCCATCAAATCCATGACCTTTCCAATTTTGAGACCAGGATGTTGTGCAGGACAGTGTCGAATACTTTGCACAAGTCCAAGTAGATGACATCTGTTGCTCTGCCCTTGTCCACCAAGCGTGTGGCAATATCATAGAAGGCCACCAAATTTGTCAGGCATGATTTGCCCTCGTTGAAGCCATGTTGGCTGTCTCCAATCACCTCCTTATTTTCCATGTGCCTTAGCAGAGATTCTAGGAGGATCTGCTCCGTAATCTTGTCAAGCACAGGGGTGAGACTGACTGGCCTATAGTTCCCTGGGTCTTCTTTTTTCCTTTTTTTGAACATCGGGGTTATGTTCCCCTTCTTCCAGTCTGTGGGAACTTCACCAGTCTGCCACAATTTCTCAAATATGATAGAAAGCAGCTTAGCAACTTCATCTACCAGCTCCCTCAGGACCCGCGGATGGATTTCATCAGGTCCCATGGACTTAAGCACCTTCAGATTCTTTAAGAGGTCTCGAACTTGATCTTCTCATACTGTGGACAGTTCTTCATTTGCAGAGCCTCTGTTTCTGTTTTCTGTGTCATGGGCAGTGTGGTTTGAGCCCTTTCTGGTGAAGACTGAGGCAAAGAAGTTGTTCATATCCTTATCCTTATCCTTATCCTAAGCCAGGTCTCCTGTTTCCTTCCGGAGAGGGCTCACAACTTCCCTAGTCTTGCTTTTGTCCCTTACATATCTGAAGAAATGTTTCTTATTGTCTTTGATGTTATTGGCTAGATTTAGTTCTGCCTGGGCTTTCGCTTGCCTGATCTCGTTCCTGACTACTCGGTCCATTTCTCTGTATTCTGCCCATTCAACCCACCCCTGCTTCCCTTATAGGCCTCCTTTTTGGTCCTGAGCTTGTACAGCACTTCCTTATTCATCCATGCAGGCCTGCTGGCTATTTTGCCCAACTTCTTCGTTTTTGGGATGCACCTCTCCTGATCTTGGAGGAGGCGATCCTTGAATACCAACCATCCCTCTTGGGCCCCTCTCCCCTCCAGTTCATTTTCCCATGCTGTGAGAGAGTAACAGAAGATTGGCAAGGAGGATTGTAAATACACCCAAGTGACTCGCACCTGGGGCGCTGGAAAACACGTCTATCACACTAATTGCTGTTTGGTCCCAAGCCTGTGAGCAGAACATCTGAACTGAGATAACATACGCCTGTGATGGACTCAGGGACATCTTATCTTGCTGCTTGACATTCCAGCCCTGTTGTTAAAGAAGATCAAAACACAATGGAGAGGACTATGCCTGCTGGAACTCTTGAAATACCAGCTATAAGCAGGGAGGTAGGCCCCCTTTGCTCCCGATCCTGCACACTCTGGCTGCTAAGGACTCTGGCTAACAAGGACTTTTGCTGGCTTTGCAGTCCCTGTGTCTCCTGCTTGCGTGTCTCCATTTGGGTACCACTTCGGAGACTCTCTGAGTGGGATTAAACTTGTTCTGTTCCTTTATTTGCGGTCTCCTTTTGTTCCTGCGACCTGCCTGCATCAACTCACATACACGCTATCCTCCCAATCAGATTGCTGAGGAGACTGAAGTCTACTCTTCTCAAGTCCAGGGTAGCGAGCTTGCTGCGCACCCCTCCTCACTGCCCTATGAATCTTGAACTCCACCATTTCATGATCACTGCAGACAAGGCTACCCTTGAACTTGACATTCCCCACCATCTCCTCCTCGTTAGTAAGGACACAGTCCAGCACTTTCCTTGTTGGCTTTTCGATCATTTGAAGAAGAAAGTTGTCATCAACACATTCCAAGAACCTGCAGAATTTCCTGTGCCCTGCTGTGTTATCCCTCCAACAGACATTGCAGTGGTTGAAGTCCCCCATGAGGACCAGGCTCTGTGAATGTGATACTGCCCCTATCTGTCTATAGAGGGCTTTATCCTCTCTGTCACCCTGATCTGGTGGTCTGTAGCAGACCCCTACTGTAACATCACTTGCCCCTGTGCTCCCTTTAATCCTGATCCATAAGCTCTCCATCAGGTCTTCATCCATCCCCAGGTGGAACTCCACACACTCCATCTGGTCATTGACATAGAGTGCAACACCCGTTCCCCATCTTCCCATATCTTGATGATATCACAAACCTGTGAAGGCAAGTGCCATGTGCTCACAATGATGGAAGCAAACACCAGATGACTGGACACATATCCCGTGCCCCATGCCACCCCTGGGAACACCATTCTAAGTCTTGAAAAGCAAGTTTTATGGCAACACAGAACCCCAGAGAGAATTGAATCGAACTATGGGACTCATTTCTGAAACAGCCTCACTGACACCTGAGCCAAAAAGCACGGCATCGAGTGGGTCTGTCACATCCCCCATCACACACCTGTCTCTAGGAAGATCAAACAATAGAATGGACTGTTAAAGACTACACTGAATGCAATGGGTGCTGGGACCTTCAAACATTGGGATACACATTTCGCAAAGGCCACCTGGTTAGTCACACCAGGAGATCTATCAGTGGAGCTGACCCTGCCCAATCGAAACTTCCATGGACTGTGGAAGGGGATAAGATCCCCACAGTGCACATGAAGAATACGTTGGGGATAACAGTTTGTGTTTATTCCTGCCTCGGGCAAAGGCAAACCCATCCACAGGGTTGCTTTTGCTCAAGAACCTGGGTGCACTCAGTGGGTAATGCAGAAGACTGGTGAGGTCTGATATGTGCCTCATGGGGATGTCGTTTCAGTTGAGAATAACCAATAAATTAAATTGTATGATGTTAGTTCTTAACTTACCCCTATATATCATTGCTACTAGGGTTGCTATATGGCATATCAATGGTATTACAGTGAGAATAGCCCAAACAAATGAAGAATGAAGTTCAATGAAACAAGTGTAGTGATGATGGAACCAGAACTGGCCTCAGCAACTGGCACCTGGCAGTTTCCATCAGATCAACAGACCATGGGCACGGGCTACACCAGATACACCAGCTGCAAGCTCCAGGTGCAGCATGCAACAGTTCTGCACCACACTCCATCTCTCCTGCCCTGAAATACTGTTCTGACAGATGCAGCCCAATGTCATGAACTCAGCAGACATTTCAGAGGGAGGGCCCACAGACTAAGGAAATGATATATCTATGTGTGTACATATATATTTTTATAGATATATATATCATAGACTGGAAAAGTGTTAGTGATTTATTGAAAACTATAAGACCTCAGCATGATGTAGATGGTAGTTTTCTTCCTCCTAGCTGTTCAGTTTTGGTTTTCATATGAGAATAATGCTGATAACATTTGTAATACATGAAGGACTTTTTTCAGCTTCCACAGAAGGTGAGAGGGAGCACAGACAGGACAAGCTGGACAAGGGAACATTCCAAACCATAGTAATACTGTTCATGACTATATACATGGGGGTTGGCTGGGAGATGGGATCTGCAATCACTGCTCAAGACAGGCTGGGCAATTGATCGTTGGGTGGTGACAGCAATTTGTGTTGTATCGAATATTTTGTATTTTCTTTTACCATTATTATTATTTTCCTCTTCCATTGCTGTTCTATAAATATGTTTTGTTTCAACCTATGAGTGTTTTAAAAATCTTTCACCCTCTTCACCCTATCCTACTGGGGAGGGGACGGTGTGAGGAGTGTGTGAAGGGCTGTGTAGTCCTAGTTGGCAGCAAGTGTTTAACCGAAAAAACCTGGGAGATTCCATTTCATTGAAGAGCCGTTATCTGACAGGCCACATGTGACACAGTGTTGTGCTAGAGTCAGACAAAATAGGATCAAGCCTCAACAGAAATGGCATAAACCCAGAAAATTATCAATACTTAGTTATATCACAAGAGAGAAAAAAAAGCAGACTTGTGGCCTAAGATGAATGCTGGGAAATGTGCAGAAAAGCAGAGGCAAATTACTGTCAGTGAAACAGCGTCCCTTGGGCCAGTTTCCATAGGGCATCCTTGAGCTCCTGGTTCCTCATGCTGTAGATGAGGGGGTTCATTGCTGGAGGCATCACTGAGTACAGAATTGGCATCACTGAGTCTAGAACTGTGGAGGAAACAGAGGGAGACTTCAGGTGGGCAAACACTCCAGTGGTGATAAACAAGCAGACTACGGCCATGTGAGGGAGGCACGTGGAAAAGGCTTTGTGCCGTCCCTGCTCAGAGGGGATCCTCATCAGATCTGCACGTAGGACACCACAATGGAAACAAAACACCCAAATACTAAACAGGCACTGACCACAAGAAGCCTGACTTCCCTGAGGTAAGAGTCTGAGCAGGAGAGCTTGAGGATCTGGGGGATTTCACAGAACTGGTCCAGGACATTGCTCTGGCAGAGGGGCAGTGAAAATGTTTTGGCTGCGTGCAGCAGAGTGTAGAGAAAAACACTGCCCCAGGCATCTGCTGCCATGTGGACGCAAGCTCTGCTGCTCAGGAGGGTCCCATAGTGCAGGGGTTTGCAGATGGCAACATAGCAGTCGTAGAACATGACAATGAGAAGACAATACTCTGCTGTGATAAAAAAGAGAAAGAACAAGAGCTGGGCAGCACATCCTACATAGGAGATGTCCTTGGTCTACCAGGGGGAATTGGCCGTGGATTTGGGAAGAGTGGTGGAGATGAAGCCCATGTCAAGAACAACAAAGTTGAGGAGGAAGAAATACATGGGCATGTGGAGGTGGTGGACAGAGGCGATTGAGATGATGATGAGTCCATTTGCCAGGAAGGCAGCCAGGTGGATGCTCAGGAAGAGCCAAAAGTGCAAGAGCCGCAGCTCCCACTTGTCTGTGAATGCCAGGAGGAGGAACTGGGTGATGGAGCTGCTGTTGGATATTTGCACTCTGCTGCGCATGGAGGACTGTCCACAGCAGTAAAGAGAGTTAGAAGTTAGGGCAGGTGTCTCTCAAAAAAATCTCTTCAAATGCTCTCAGAGACCCCTTGGAACTGCCTCTCCCCTTTGAGGAAGACCTTTGGATGTCACTTTTGTACACACTGTGGTTGGTTCTGGTTCATGGTCGTTCAGGGAGCTGGACAGCCATAAGTAATTTGGAACACTCACAGCATCAAAGGGCTTTTCAGCTTTGTAATTTCCAATTCACCCGACTGCAGAGCAGAGCCAAAGGCACTTGTTGTTTGTTTGTTCTGTTCTAGATTCCCCTCCACACCTGAGCAGTGTTTTTATGGCAGAAATGCTATGGTGCAGAGTGAGGACAGCCCGTGTGACCATCAGGATTGCTCTTAGCTGCCCTGGGCTGATACTTGTCTAGCTAAAGGATGATCACAACCAGAAAGTTCCTCTGAACAAAAGGGAACACTGCTCAGAGTGGAAGAGCTAAATTTACAATTGCAGCTCTCCCGACCCCTCACCTCATCTCACTGGACCCAGGAGGATTTTCAGCTTTCCCCTCCCAGCCAGGGACACAGAGGGCCCACTGCAGCTGCCTACATTCAGCTCCCCAGGAGGACTGAAATGGCCTTGGCACTGTCATCTCTAGTCCATGGGGTTCCAAGAAAACAGAGAGATGCCAAGGGAGAGCTGTTCCCTTCTGGAGGGCAGTGTGGTACCATACAGGACCCACCAAGGAAAGACTCAAATATCCTAATGATGGGGCATCCTGACAGGAGGGTCTGCTCCCAAGAGAGGTAGGACAGGGAGATGCTGAAGATTTCTCCTCTTTGGTGGTTGGGCTGCTGGGAAGGACACACAGGACTATGTCCACAAGATATTAAGGGGTTGGGGACTCTACTAGATAGGACCAGAGACCAGAGACTTTCTGCAGGGAAGGCATCTGTGTGGCAGGGAATGGCAGGGAGGTGCTGGAATCCCCCATCCCATCACCTTTCCTGCAGCAGCTCCCTCTCACTCCTGCCCATGGCTCTGCTGCCTGGACTGTCCCTACTGGGGGCTGTTTCTTTTTCCCCAGGTTTCCTCCCTTTCAGTGTTCAGAGACTCCATCCCAGCTGCTGAGGGCTCAGCTCTGCTCTGCAGACACCTTCTGCAGCAGGGAATGGCCCAGGGGCATCTCTGGGTGTGCACGGGCTAAGGAGCAGCTCAGAATCACAGAATCACAAAATCACCTAGGCTGGAAGGGACCTTTTAAGATCATCTAGTCCAACCAATGAAACAAAAAAAACCCAAAAAGCACACACCCACATACCACACTACACCCAAAACAACACCAACCCAACACTAATCCACATCCCTGAGCACCATGTCAACTTGTCTCTTGAATACCTCCAGGG
>JAOQGL010000135.1:0-15065 GCA_027564165.1 Gallinago nigripennis | reverse complement strand
ATGCTCTGACATGCTCTGGGTGGTCCTGCTTTGGCAGGGGAGTTGGACTAGATGATCTCTATGGTCCCTTCCAGCTCTAAAAAAATTCAGTGAAATTCAGTGAAACTCCATGGACGCTGGCAAGGGGAAGTTGTACTCCAAAGGATCTACTAACTGGTAGAGGAACATACAAAATGCCAAGCCAGGTTAGACCATCATTGTTGTTGATGTACAACAAAAACATCCTTTTATTGTACTTGGCATAGTGGCTAGCACCAAATACTGCTGTGGGCAGATTTGAGGTAAACTGCCTTTCTACTGCTAGGACTTATTCCTGTCCTCTGCTGTGTAGGATTTGGTTTAACAGTTGAAGCATGACGTATTATCTCTTTTGATATTAATTTTAACTGTGGCTTTATATGGCATATATATAAATGCACGATATCCAATTGACTAAGTGTCAACAGCTTCCCCAACTCCAACCAACTGTACAATGGCCAGAAAGTTCAGCAATGAAGTGGCCACCATTACCTTAAATAACTTCATGTACTTGTGTTATGCCACAGAAAGAGCCAAAGCTTCAGATAGCCCTACTAGCCATTGATTATTGTATATAGCATCATATAGTATGGACATATGTACAGAGGTCATAGTACTGTAGCCCTTTCTGTTCATCTCTTTCCTGAAGAAAACACTGAATTTTCACTGAATTTTTTCACTGAATTTTTTTTAGAGTTGGAAGGGACCATAGAGATCATCTAGTCCAACTCCCCTGCTGAAGCAGGATTGCCTAGAGCTAGAGCATGTTACTCAGGACTCACACAATGCTTTCTTTTTTTTTTTTTTATATGGAATGATCCCCATGCTTTTTAGCATCTTTGTTGCTTTTCTCTGCACTCCCTTTAAATCTGCAAATGTCCTTTATGAGATCCGGTGACAAACACTGTACACATTAGTCCAGAAGAAGCTGTGCTTGTGTAGATATATTTCCAGAAATGCAGTATTTTCTTCTGTTTTGCTCCTCATCCCTTATGCACACCAACATCTTTGTTTTTTTAAAAGAAAACTGACCAATGAGCACTGATGATTGCAATGACATCCAGGTCTGTTGTGGACTTGGGAGATCTCTTTGTAAATACACTGCACAAATATTTTATTCAGCCATATGATGGTCTGTGAGATCAGGCAGTGGCCAAGAGAACCAAAGAAAATGTAGGCAGTGACAGGAGGCTTAGGAGTCAAGCCACTACCATTACCTCTGTAGGATAGGTTCCACGTCCAGTTCTGGACCTCCAATAGACCTGTGAAAGGCTGACTTATGCAAGCTCCAGTCTCTAGCCATAATGTATTTCTCAAGACTATAGTCATGCTGCAAGCTTGACTTAAATGAGGGCTTCCTCATTCTCTAGTTTTCCTCTCTGTTGGTGTTGAATGTCTTTCAGGCAGATAATGGAGGAAATATCTAATGATAATATATGGGGAAAAACTGAATGATGGAGAGTGCTGCTGTTGTGTGCATAGTTGTTCTCTGAAGAGGAGTCTGGTCAGTTTTGCAAGTTACTGTGTGACTTTCTTCGTAGTTCTGTATTCGCTGCTAGAGTCTTTTTGCATATCCTGTAGCTCCAATGGCCTGTACCATATAAAGAGCCTTGGCTTTATCATTACCAAATGTGAATGTTTCTTTTTATTTTCTGTGTCCTTAGTTACATCAGTGTCAGCATGGGACACTGGAACAGAGCTGAAAAATTTCAGCTGAGGTCCTGGCAATCAGGAGCCCTTGTTGGACACCTGCCCTCTGCAGAGCTGCAGAGTAGTCAGGAAAAGAAGTGTGGTAACCTGGTCAGGGCCCAGAGATGTAAAAGAAAGTGATCTTCTCCTAATGACAGGAAAAGTGAGACTCAAGGCTTCATGTAAATAAGTCCTAGGTAAAGGTCATAAGGTCCCAATTATCCAGTGTTCAAAGGACCACACACTTTCCAGCTGTACCTTGAGCCAATAGCAAATGAGTCCTCTTTTCATTATGAAAGAAAGCAGAAGGTGGAAGACACTATTCAACCTCTCCATCTTCCTTCATCAAAACACAGTAATTGGGAATGCTAATAATGATAACTGGACATTACCTGAAACCTACAGAGTTTAATGAAGAAGAAAATCTCTCTGACATTTGGAAGAGCATCCAAATCCCAATGCTGAAGTGGTGCAGTGCTGCAGAACCACAGCTGACAGTGCACTTGCACATAGAGGGAGAGGGGTGGGAGAGCAGGAGTGAGGACTGTGACCAGTCTGCAGAAGCGTTCCCTGGTGCTGCTGACTTTGGCAGAACCATCCTAGCAGCTGTGAAAAATGTTCCAAAGACCTTACTGGGTAACCGTTTGAAGAGATGGAAAATGGAATAAAGTAAAAGTAATTTAAAGTTGGGGTAGTGGCAAGCACTTTTAAAAACCCTTTGCTGTTATTAAAGGCTTTGGGCACCCATTGATTTGGAAATGACACAAGCCTCTTAGGGGGAGGTGTGAATGCAAGCTCACATGGACTAAGTCCATAACTGCCTAGTTTTTAGATGAGTGTAGGACTCCATCCCCTCACCGGGTGTAGGCTTAGAAATGAAAGTATGTATTCCAGTTTAGACACTCTGTGCTACCTATGCCAAAGGAACTTCTCTTCCAAGTTCCCTTTCTTCCTCCCTCCTTCCTCCCATCTTTTACGGCCTATTTGGAGGCAACTCTCACCAGCAGTAGCTGCAGCTGCAGTGCTGAAATCTAAGCCTCACTAATTTATGTATGGCTAAGATTTCACCTGTGATTTCAGCATCAGTGTCATAAGCAATTCAGAGTAATCTTCAGTCATCAGTACTGAAACAAGGGATACGCCACAGGAGACCAAGCCCTGTGCTGGAGCCTGCCCTGCTGTGCTTCAGAAAGATGTGCAAGTTAGAGTCTGTGGTTTTAATCTTAGATCTGCTCACAAGTGGTCTGCATGATTCTTCTCCTGAGAGGGACTCAATGCAATTATTGTAATATTGGTCTTCTGCTTTCCCTTGTGGTCAGAAGGGATGGAAATCTCCTGCGTTCACCGGGTATGATCAGAGGGCTGCTGTGAGGTTATCTTCAGTAGGGCTGCTACAATTCATACAAGCAGAAATTCTATCTGGCCCTTTGTCTGCATTCACGGTCCCTTATTCAGCTGGTGCACCAGGGATCCAGAGGATGAACGCACAGCAAAAGGAAGTAACTTTATTGCCAGACAGCACGGAGGCATGACTGTCACCTAGATCTCCTAACCCTGTACCATGCCTGCTCAGTCCTGCACCCTTCCCAAGGTGCAGCCTGTAGTGTTCAGCATGGACATTCATAGTGCTGCAGGTTTGCAAGTCACTGGGAGCGTTGGGTGTTTGAGTGATCCTTCAGCAGCATAAACAATTTTGGAACATGCCTTTAAGCTTGTCTTTCGGGAGGAAGGTACTCTGCACAAACCTGTCCCAGCACTACTGCCAAGCCTTTGTTGAGAGATTATCAGCAGGGTCAAACACAGTGCCAGACATAGGGAATGAACTTGACTACTTGTCTGTGACACAACCTCTCCCAAACACACCCAAGGGAGGCCCAGCAGCAAGGCAGGGGGAAATGCACAGCGCCGCTTCTCTGGATGAACAGCAGACTTTGGTCTCAAGAGATACTAACCCATCGCTGTTCACTGCACTCAATAAAGAGACACAAAATGAGAAAGAAAATGTTTCTTTGTGCCTCAAGCTAGAAACCTTCTTCATGGCTGAAGCCAAGTGGCTGTGAGAAAGATGAATGGAGTCATTGATTTTTACACCAGAGAACGCGAGAAAATTCCAGCTGTTCCTAACTGATGTAGCATGCAAGTACTTCTTGTCCTCCTTTCTAGCAAAACATATATACGTGTTTCTAGCAAATGGAGGAGTCAAGCCTAGTTGCGATTCAAACCACCTCTATACAGGGGTTCTGACTCCTCTGATAGACTGGAATTTTTCTGTGAAACTCTTTTTCATTAAAAAAACCTTCAATTTGTCAAAGTCAAACATAGTGTACCAGTACCAGGAATGATGGGATTTGTAGACTAAAAAGTGGTAAAAGAAAACTTTTCCTGCTTTTAGAGTAGCTAGCACATGAGGGTCAAGCACTAACTGAAGGGAAGGGAAGACAAGATGGGCCCATGCCTTAATCTAGGAAGCTGAAATCCAGTGAGCTTTGGAAGCAAGCCATCGGGCTGCTGGACAGAGTTTCCCCTGATTCCCTCCTGCTGGAGCTCTTCCACTTTGTATAAATTATTTATTACTTGCTGGAGCCAGTATGAGGAGTTTGGTCTCCCCCATTCCAGATGAGTGCCCTCACCGCTGGTCTACAGAGTAAATGTTTTCCTCCAGCCCAATGAATATTTAATGATTTGTGGAAGTGGAACAGCTCCAGCAGGAGAGGAAGAGAGACGTGTTCATTCATTTGGATATCTCGTGACATCGCTCTGCGACCAGCAGACAAGACCTGAGCCAAGGACCTTTGCAGCAAATAAAACCAGGGAAGAAAATATGAGCATTAAACGATGGGGTGCCACTTCCTATTCCTCAGTGCAATTTCAGAGCAGCTCAGGCCTGGTGGGTTCATGCCTCAGATAAAGCTCCTTTCTGTAACAGCCATTGTCAAAATGATGGTGCCCAAGCAAAAAGTATGGGCTGCTCCACCTTGGCCAAAAAGTTAGAAACTCTGCAAGTAGGAGCTGTGCAGTTACTCACAGCTGCTGTGGACCTGTGCAGAGCTGGGGTCCATAGTAGACTTTGGCTACGCCTGAGATAGTGAAGGAGTGGCTACTGCTTGATCCCACAGCTGAGGCAGGGCCACCTTCGTCTGGCGGTGTTGGCAAGGGGACGGTCACAGCAGTATTTAAGTGTCCTTTGATGAGTGAGAGAAGCCTTGTCATATAGGCTAGCTCAGCAAAGGACTGTATTAGCACCCCATAAGGGTACTTTTAGCCACCATAGTGGGCGGTGCTGGAGAGCTTTGACTTTGCCATTGACAATCTGGACAAACCTGCAACTCTGGATGTTAAGTGATGCAGCCTGGCCTCGTGTCACCATGGCATGGCCGGCTGTACACGGCCATGGGGCTTCCTCGCTGTGCCCCTATGAGGTCTCCCCAGCATTTGCACCTGCCCCACCGGATGCCCTTATGTCAAGGCCAGATTCATTACCTGCCTGATCAAACTGTTACTGTGAAAAGTCAATTAAAATGAGATGGCGACTGTGGGACAGCTACACCGGTTTGCTTGGCATGGTGCTCAGAAAGTTCAGAGGCTAAAATGTCCCTCCCAAACTGGGAGAACTTTTCCAGTGGGAGAAGGCTAGGTTTTAAAAAGTAAACATTAAAAAAAATATCCCAGATTTGAATTAAAATCAGAATTACTGATGCTAGCTGCTGCCGACTTCACAGGGAAAGCTGCCACTGGCAATAAGAGCGCTTGTGAAAGGTTTTCCAGGCAGCTTCCTCCTTCCTTCCTTCCTTCCCGCTGTGCAGCTCAGCTCTGAAAATGGCCAGTGCCAGGAGCAGGGCTGCCCAATGCCCTCCTTTCCCCTAGGACTGAGCACTTACTGGGCAAGTATCACCGCACCTCCAGTCACAGAGAGTTCTTTGGGTGGAAGAGGTGACTGTGCACTCTGACCTCCCACCTTAAGTCAAGCTGTGGCTTTTCACCTCCCAACCCTTAGGCTTTCTCATGGGCACCCAAGGGATGAGGCAACAGACCGAGAAGGATCTGGCCTTTGCAGTATGAGCTGAGGAAAGTGTTCTGCTGCCCATCCAGTGTTGCAGAACTTGTGTTGTGACTCCTGATCTTTTCAGCCCTAGAGGACTGTGATTAAGCAGTCCCAGAGAGGGGATCTGGAGGAGAAGTGAAGGTTGTTCTGCACCAACAATGCCACCGCACAGTGTCTCAAAATGGGGATATCCCCAGAAGTGTTCATAGTTCAAAATCTTCTTCCTATGTCCAGGTTGTCATACCACATGTCATGACCTCCTCCTATTGAAAAGAAAAACAAAGGCTCTCAGGACCTTCAGTGGGTGCAGCATTAAGCCTGAACTGCCTCCTAGAGAGCAGGGGCTGTGTTTCAGTGCCCATTCTACACAAAACTCATTGAGATCCTATGTATGTGCACATGAGCTGTGCGTATGGGAAATATTGATAATATCTTTGATGCAAAGAGCTGATGTTATTGATGTTGCAACTGCGGGGGACAGTTATCAATGAGATGACTGTGGAAGGCCTGACAACAGGCACTTAATTCATTTTAGCATCCAATTTGCAGAGCCTTGGTGTATGATGATGGACAGAAACTAACTAATGATCTCTAAATGAAATTTCTCCTTCATTTAAACACAAAATGGGAGGATGGCAAAGGGAAGAAAAAGAGACATTTTATATCCTCTCCTTGATTGTAATTCCCTGCCTTCAGCTAGATCAATATCATTTCTGCTGGAGATGGAGGCTGCCTCTGGTTTCCATGGCAATCTGGTTGTTGAAGGCTTGCAGGCTCCATGAATCCCCAATTTATCAGCCTTCTAGGCTTTAATAATGGAGACCAGCAGTCAGGCAGCTTATGAATGGCACATGTCTTTCTGGCTGGGGGAAGGGAAGTGGGAGCGTGATTTGTAGTAAGGGCTGCAGCAATTTGTTTTCCTGCCACCAACAGCTGAAGGGGGAGGAGTACAAAGAGAGGAGTGGTACCTTAATTCTGAAGGAATTTCTAGACCTTTTTGCTGCAATTATGGAAGATTTCCTCCTCTGGCCTCTTCTCCCAAGCCAACTTTGCCAGGGCAGGCAAGGAGAGCAGCTTCACAGCTATTCCTGCATGACAAGTTGGGAGCTGTAGGTGGACAACCCAAAGGCTCTATCACTCTGCACACTTTCTTCCTCTCTTTAACCCTCTTTATTTCAGGATCAGCAGTGTGTGAATGCCAACAGTCTGCCACGGTTTTGGGTTCATTTTTATCCCCCTACTGATCCTACCACAATTGCCAGGCTGATCAGCAGAGCTGTAAGATGAGCAGACCTCTGAGGAGCTGATCTGTCTATCAAACTTCTGTCACTTGCTGTGCTCTTCTCTATGCATCTGCCAGGCCTCTCCAACCCCAAACCTCCATCCCCAAAGTTCTGTAAGCTTCACTCCCTGAATTAATTACTTTGCTAGAAATGTTCTGGCTGTACAAGAATCATTATCAGTCACTTCAATAGGGCTACATTTTGCTCCCCTGGCCATGATCTACTCAGGGTGTTTCCATTTCTTCTTATCTTTCCTCTGATCTCACAGGGCAGCCACACTAGAGAGGCTAAAGAATAAATGGATGTCTTATCAGGTCCTTGTTCTTCTGTCCCCTCACATACCCTCTATTTCTAAACCATCCTCCAGAACTTGTCCCAGCAAGTGGTAGAAAACAGGTGACAAAAAAGAATACTGTTGCATGAGAGGGGGACATCCTGTTTTCCAACACGTATGCCAAGAGCAGATGCCAACTGTTACATTCCACATCTGGAAGCAAGTAAACACCTCTATATTCAAGCTGTTCAAATCACAAGGTATTTAAGGAATTAAAAAGAGTAGTCTTTCTGGTCTGCAGGACTTCTATGAAATCAACAGGCACAGGTGCAGAGAAGAGTAAAGAACAACCTGTGGGTTATTTCTTCTTTGGTTTTCCTCAGGTGAGGTAATGAATGTCTGTCTTCTACCTACCTTCCTGTGATTCTTGGGGTGGGGGACTATTGCTGAGATTGTTGCACCTGCAGTTTTGGCCTGAAATTAGGACTTTGTGGGATTTCAGAAATCACAGGACCAAGGCATCACACTGAAAGTGCTGTTGTGCGCAGAGTGGCTTGTTGAGATGCTAGAATGAAGAGCCAAAGCGACTCAGCCTTCTGGGTACATCACAGGCTTTTGTGTGAGACCACAGCCCAGTTCTTCATACATTGCTCACCCTAAAATGCAGATAAAAGCCTTTACTTTCTTCACTGGGATGCCACAAGGATAAAATACCTCCATGATTGTGAGTTAGGCCATTGTTGTGGTGACAAAGACCAGATAAGTACTTACATTACTGATGGTCTGTAGCAACTTGGGATGGTCACATGGAGACAGCCCTTGACAGTCACAATGGTGTGGGTTCATCAGAAATGTAGGATCTAGATATTATATCCTGGTTTATCTTATATACCTGATGCAATCTGGATATTTTACCTAAAAGAACCAGTACACTACCTTGCTGGAAAGTCAATCAGTGGATAATGAAGACATGTGGTGTGAGTGTCTGCAAAGGCATCTTTGACTCTGGCTTACGCTTTTTGGGGAGAAAGGCTAGTAGCTTGGAACCTCTCCTGAACGGAGCCTTTCTGCTTCAGCAGGGCAGCTGAGCAACTGATTGGGAATCAGAGCAGCTCTGACCCCAGCTGATGACTGGGGAGACTCCATGCAAGTCACTTCCCATTTCTCTGCTCCAGCCTCCCTGGCTGTAAAGGCCATGGAGCTTTGGTAGGAGTCTGTTGAGGTCAGCAACTTTGATGCTGTTTGGCAGGAGGCCACTCAATACTAGTGTAAAACATCTGCCTCCAAGGCACCCTCAACCCAAAAGGCCTCTTTTACCCCTGCCTTTGGCCAGTGGACTGCACAGCCTCCCACTTGCCCACCACTTTCTGCTGCAACAAAGCATCCCCATAGCAGCACCATGACAGATCACACTGCTGCCAGGTGGGAGCACCCTGTCCTCCCTGGCACTGCATTTGCTTATAACAGGGGTGGTGGCCAAGAGGGAGACATCGTTAAAGGAGATCTCACTGTCTGAAAACCTAACCACTATGGTAGGCTTCTTCCAATCCTAGCCAGATTGCAATTGTGCAGTGATAGGTACTGTACACAGCAAGTTTGAGCCACAGGTACTGGTAATAGGCAGGAATAAATGACAAGCCAGCAGTAGGCATGTCATTTGTCTCAGTTTTCAGGCTTGGCTATGTCTGTGGGTGTGGGAAGGAAATGGCGGTGAAAGAAAGGAGACCCGCTTCCTTCCCATTCTCCAGAAAGCAAAAATATTTGCAAATGTAGCTGTAACAGGGTTAACGGCTCACATTCACAAGGAACATCCTCCCTTTTCTCTCTCCACCCTCTTCCTTCACCACTCCCATTGCTCTGGAGACCACACTGCCCCCTCCTATCAGCCAAAGTTGGGGAGTTTCCATGGCAACTCGGCAGCTGGTGTCTAGACACCGTGAAAGATGCTATGCAATGGAGCTTCAGGACTTGCTCCCCTCGCACCTCCTCCCCGCTGCCACGCACCCTGAGCATCTGTCCCACCACTCCCTCCCTTTCCATCTACTGCACCCAGGGATGCCGATGCAGGGTGGGATTTCCATGGTGGTGCTGGGAGAAGAAAGGCTGAGCTGGGTGAAGAGGAAGGGGAAACCCTTAAGCCACTGACTCTTCAGCCTGACAAAGCGCAAAGGCAGCTGGGGCGACAGAACTGGGGCTGTCTGTCCTCTGAGGATTTACCAGGATCAGAAGAAGAGGCAACCATCCAAGCTTGGACCAAAGTCATCAGCCATGGGACTGGCAGAAGTTGTTTTTTTGCTCTCTGCCAGAGCAAGTGAGGTTGGCACGCATGGTGTTGAAACAAAGATGAAGTGGTCCAGGGATAGGAGGCCCAAACCTAACATGTATTGTGGCTGTATTCACTGTAACAGGCTTCTTTGCCTGTTTCTTTCCAAGAGCCAGGGTAACTTCCCTGGATCTCCTGCCTGCTGCTTGCAGTGGGGGCATCCCTTGCCACCACTTCATTGCAGGGTTTGCCAAGGGTGTGCAGATCTCTCAGGTGCCATGGGCCCACCAGGACCCCCAGGGTTCAGAGGAACCAGGCAATAACCTGCGTCTCTTCACTGGAGAGTGAAGTGTTCACCAGGGGTTTGGGTGAAACCATGCAAGTCGGTCTCCTGGACCAGACGCAACCTCTCACCTGAAATACCCAATTCCTTCATTTCTCAGTGTTTTGCTGGGCCAGCATAAGTCTGCCAGTTTTCAGGAGCAGTGAGTGGGGAGAGTGTAGGATTTTAGCACTGTATATGACGCATCATAGGGCTGACTGCAATGGGCTAACTTGGATCAGGAAGAGAACTGTATAAGCAACAGCTCTGAACCTGAAGTGCATCTCATTTCAGCAGTCTCAGACCTACCATCGTCTGCCTGGAATCAGCTTCTGGCTGGCTAGAAGGACAGATGGATCGGGACAGATGAATCAAGCTGTGAAGCCTGGATCCAGATCTGGATCCAAATGTCATTAAAACTAGGAGAAACTCAGGTCAGGGATTTTAAATGGGGACTTCCAGTGCTCTTTACCCTCCAAAAAATGTCTCTAAGCAGAGTCATCTCTGAAGCAGATGAAGCCTGCTTAATACAGGGCAGGAAACCCCTGGTTAATATTTGGAAACAAAGAGGACATCAGATGAGGCACAGGTTTTCAGTTCCATCTCTGACCAAGCTGTAATTGGCAAAGGACAGAGGGAGATAGGAGTGAGCATGAAAAATGCTAGAGAAAGAGCAGCGGCTGAGTAGATCTGGGCAATAGTGTAGCATGAAGGCATGAAGTTCTAACTGCACAATCAATATCAGCAATAATTATGCAAACAGTGGGAAAGCAGCAAAAGCAAAATCCCCGCATCTGTAGTAGAATCCCAGAGTGTTTGTGCGATTTCTCTTCTCTTGGCATCAGCTATGGTAATATAAAGATCTGCAGTGGAACAGAGACAAAAAGGAAAACAAAACCCAAGCCACAGCCACAAAAGAAACGATCAGCAGAGAGGTTGCTGCTGCTATGGTCATAAGCTGATGTCTGCTCTGATTTAATTAATCCTGGCAAGTCAGACGAGAGCTGGGCAGGTCCCAAGAGACACTGTTTTACCCAGAAATCCATTCAACCTAATTTCACTAATGTAGGGCAGTAGAGAGACTTGGAGAGGAGCCTGCATGCTCAGCCATTAGAGCACAGCGTAGGCAAGGCAGCTGGAAGTACCACCATCCAGAAAAACTGCTGCTTGTGTGCCTACGTCGACTTTACAGCAACCAGAGCTGCATATGTTCAAGGCGTTTGCTCCCCAGCCGGACTCACAGGCGTGATTCTCACCCTTTCCAGGAAATAAATGGAGTGCTGAGGGGCAGGAGCTCTCTAAGATCCTGTTTCAGCAAGGATCTGTAGTTCACATTCATATTGTTTCTCTTCCATGGGCAAGGAAGTTCCCTGGCAGGTACCAGTTGGAGATGTAGCTATGAAGCACAACTCTTGCACAGGCCCTTCAGCTGGGAAGCAAACACGCTTCAGCCTCACCCACCATGCAAGTGATAGCACTTAAGCAATTGTGCAGTCTCAGTTTAAGGTTTGTTTGAGGTTGAGGTTAGTTTGAGGCTGCCCAAAGTGGCTGCCCCATACAGGGTGCCAGATTGAGGTGAGATTGGTGGCAGCTCAACTCACAGATGCCTGTCTCTCTGGCAAAATTGTCCCATGCTATAGGATGATTTGGACTGCACCACAGACTTCAAAAGACTGAAACAAAAGGCAAAGCTGCAAAATAGAGATCCCAAAACTGTGTCTGGGGGGGGGAACTGCAGGACTGAAATAACCAGGAGCAGTGCAAGTGATGACTGATGTGCACTAAAATAGCTTTGAAGCTGATGATTGCAAGCACAAAGTAGGTGGGCTTTGTTTTGAGGTTTGCTTTTTTTTTTTTTTAATCCGCTTTTGACCTAGCCATTCCTGCTTTTTCCTTCAGGACAGATTCTAATTTTTGCCCCTCCTCAAGCTTCTTTTTCTTCATATTACAGCTCAGCTTCCCCTCCTGCTCTGTTTCCTCCGTGCATGCACATATTATGTTCTTGTATTGTGAGTTTGGGCCCTCCTTTTTGCTGTGTGGCTGGAATGTTCTAGAACAAATGTGGATGTCTCCACCTTGTCTTGCTAAAGATGTAGGTGTTCCAAGGCTGCAACTCCTCTTGTCCTAAAGTAAGCATCTACATATGTTAGATTAATAGAGTCCTAGGAATGTTATGTTTATTTCCTCTAATTAGAAGGGTAGCAGAGGGTGAGAAATCAGCTGGAGGTGTCTCTGTGTAGATATCTGGAGTTAGATGAGACGTCCATCCACTCCCACTTCAGCTTTCCCATTTCATGATCTCTTCACATGCATCTGGGTGCTGCCCTAGTCCAGGTCCATCTTATGAAATAACTCACTGCCTCCTGCTCGTTCTCTACGTTTCAAGTGGACATAAGGGACTCTGATTTTGCAGGATGAGATCTCACAGTGCTGGCCTGTTCAGGAGGGCAGCTTTAGACAGGTGGAAACTTGGCCACCCAGGATGAAATGCTTTTGTTCCTCAAGCAGGGGACAGAACATTTTGCCTAAACAGCCTGAATTCTCACCTGCTTTTTTGTCACCTTTTACACCTACTCCAACACAGTGCAAAGTGAATGTAAAATGCCAAGGGCATGCAGTTCTGTCTGTGTAACTGTATGTGTCCACTACAGACCAACAGGTGCAACAGCCCAGGATTCAAGGAAGTGGGAAATCAAGACTAATATTGGGTAAAAAACAATGTAAGAAATAGCCTCTCTGATGTAGGGATCCCCAGGACAGCTATCTACTAATCTCCCCAGGGATATCTTGCCCTCCTTTTCTGGGACACGGAAAACTAGGCTGAAGAAAAACCCAGAGAACATACTGCAGAAATAGCCTGCATCAAAAAAACTGGTGAAGGGTGAGTCAGATAAACCATCTCACCTCTCCTTGGGAATCAGAAACTGCTATTAACTGGCCCTGATATCAGTAGGGTTATGCTGCAGGGCTCCCATTGCACAGAGAGAATCCTCTACTTTTCACTGCTCTGGTTTAGTGGTGCCATGGCTTAAACTTTTTTTGTGTGTGTGTGTGCGCTGAATTTTTTATCCTTTGAGTTACTACTTCTTGCTAAGGTTCATTACTGTAGAATATCACTAGGTTGCTTCTTTTACCTTGTCCCAGAGATCAATGAAATGCTGCTAAAGCTGCTAGGAAATAAGACATAGCTTAGCAGAGTGTAGCAGTGTGTAAGGTATTTCCCCTTATTGCTTCAACACTATCCAAGAAGAAAGAGGAAGAGTGGCTGGCTGAATTTTCTGTGATAATTCATATTCGAAAAGGTAGACCTCTTGTTTATACTCGGGACATCCACAGTTATGAAAATTTGTTTCTCGTTTGCGATGTGTCTGGCATTTGAGTTGAATAATTCCTCTCTGTTGACTTGAAAATATGGTGCTTGGCTTGAAATCCTTTCTGCTGCTCCATGACCTCAGAGTCAGTCCGGGCTATTTCAGCCATGGCAGAAATCAGTGCAATCTCTGGGCTGCTTCAGCAGGGAGTCATCAGCCTACCACTAACTGCTCCCCAGAGAAGAGCAATTGGGGCAGCAAGGATTCCTCTGCTAGCCAGGGATCTCTGGGCGCCTCTGGAACTCCCTGGAAATTCCATTTGCCACTATGGTGAGCCAACAGGGAACAAAACATGGCAGAAAGTTGTGTTTCAACCTGCTTACTTATCCTAACAGCAAGAACGGCACAGGAAACATTGTGAGCTACCCCACGTCACAGGGGTTGCCAGGTCCCCCACTTTGAGTACAACCAAATTTCCTGCCCATTTCACTAGGATAATTGTCAAGAGCCTACTGTTAGAGCGGACCCCACTTTCAACTGCTGGTGTAACGGGGCATCTGTGCAACTTAGCGGTCTGTATCTCTTGGCCAAGGCACTCCATATCCCAGCAGGCATGCAGGACCTCCCGCTGCCTATCCCTGTGCTTGCTGCATTACAGGCCCTTCTGTTGTGCTGTCCTGAGGAGGTTGTGGGCGAGGCCAGCTAAAATCTGTGCATTGTTTCAGTAGGAAGACACAGAAAGTTTTAAACATACTGAAATACAGTATCAGGACTTGTGTTCCTGAAGCTGCATTGCCTATCCTTTGTTGCTCTTCCATTCATCTTGCATTTAAATGTGGAAAAAAACAGAAATTCTGCCTTACACTAGGATCTACCAGACCGTTACAGCAAAGTGTGCTTTGTTTCTGGCTAATGACAGTTTTTTGGCTCAAATTTAGGGGTAGATGGTCGTGCATTGGGATTCTACTCTCGACTCCATAATTCAACACGTCTCCTGCTATGAATTTTTGGAGAGCAGGATAAAAAGGACTTCTCTCTCTCCCAGTGGAGTGTCATTGTGGAAAATTAACAAAACTAGGGCAAGTTGGCCTGCTTTGCCTTGAAATGATACTTGCACCCTATTTTAATCAGTAGCCTGTTTTGTCTTTGCTTCATGGTTGTAGCAGTACCATATATAAAAGGGGTCCTTGAGTAGCATTCTGTTTAGCTGTTCAGTATCAAGGGAGCGAAAGTCCACAGATGTTTTTGCTGACAGGGGGGTTGCTGGTGCAGGGGCTTAGCCCATGGGGATATTCCCACAGACTTTTTCCTTTTGGAAAATCAAAAATCTGAGTTTACTAAGAAAAAAAGTATTTGAAGGTCCAGAAGCAGAGCCTTTAATGAAGATGATTCAGGAGAGGAAGTTACACACATCTTAAAAGGTGATCCTAGGATGTGGTGCCTAGGAACTTATTTAAAAGCCAGGCTAAAGTGGGGAGAGGGAAGCAGGAATGCAGCACCTACTGCCAGTGTTGGAAGCAAATACAAGTCTGCCATCTGATGGCATTGAATGGACCAGGCTAAAATGCATAAATGGGAAGTTTCACATCCCAATTAACATTCTCACTAATGCTAAATATGGGTATGAGGATGCTAATCCTCACAAACTAAACGTTGACTTGTGAACATACATATTGTTAAGCTGACAGCATGGGCCATGGTGAGATTTTTGAACACACAATGACCCAGACAGCTCCCAGACACAGCCACCCTGTTCTAGAGAGTAAGGGAGTTTAGCCACATGGATGTGAGCTGTGTGGTGCCGGCTGGCCCCAGGGCCAGAGAGCAGTCCGTCGCCCATATATATGGTATAACATAATCTGG